>JAVQJG010076684.1:0-13414 GCA_036024015.1 Craterocephalus amniculus | reverse complement strand
CCGCGCATTCAGAAAGCGTCGCATAGAGTTTCTTTTCTCTTCGTTCGTGTCAGTGTGAGTTTCGCTCTTATAAGGGGTGGTGGTCAAAGTTGAAGATTTAGTGGGCATGCTGATGTGCACATGCATGACTTATGAGACCTCCGTTTCCTGAGCCACATGCAAGCGCACACACACCCACGCAATGCAGAAATCTAGCTTTATGTTACTGAAGAGTCAGATAAAACACGTCTCAGTGCTTCTTTTTGTTTATGAGCATCGAGTTTTCCTTCCTGCGTCGAAGGATTCCATAGATTACTGCTATTACTGTTATTTATCCACAACATGAACAGAGAGCAGAATTACTAAAAAACTCATATACACATTCACCATAATCCTACTTATACATGTTATAAACAAACCTATGCCCCAATACACATCTATATTCATACATTAGCTGCATTCATATCCATGTACTTTGTACACATATACACCAATACCTACACCAAAACCTCTCGCCTGATAAATGCTGGGATAGGGTCCGGCCCACCCGCGACCCAATTGGATTAAGTGGTACAGAAAACGAATGAATGAGGATCTACAGAAAACATAAACCTTCCATTACAGCGAATACACATTCTCCCATACAAGAAAAAAAAGAGAAAATGAGCAGATCAGATAATAACCTCATAAAACTTAGTGCAACCTGACACCTCCCTCATTTTTGTATTATGTTTGTACATCATCTTAACTTTTTAAAGCCCAACCCAAGAAAAATGGGAAGAGAAGTCCAGTTTGAAGTACAATTTTTTTCTTCACATATCTACCATTTATTACCATATGACATGTCAAATCTGTTATGGTGTCATCTTCTGCTTCCCGGTGCCCATTATAGAGCAGAAGACAAGTATCATATTGTCTACAACAGGGCTTTGAGCAAAGTTTTTACCAAAACCTGATGAAAAATGTCTCCGAAACAGCATGTATCAAATTTGATACGCTTGTCTTAAAAAGGTTAAATTGTTTCATACTTGGGCACTGCTTCAACTCCATTATAAATCTGTTCCAATCTTCTTTACCTAATAACGTTTGGCAGAACAATTGTGTGAGGAGCAGCACACCTGAAACAGATTTGAATGAATCATGAGAAAAACGAGTGGAAAAACATAAAAATATGGAGATAGATCTCCCTGTAGATCTAAATGCATGTCTTCTAATAACAAAGGATCAACAGAGAATAGACCTCCCGCTCCATCTGCAGAACATTAAACACACTCACGACACAGCACCCACAGACATAGACGAGAGAGGAGAGCAAATGAGACTTTCAGCATTAGTAAATACAAGTAAATAAGCTGAGCAGAGTTACGAGTGTCTGAGGAAAGGGTGAAAAGTGACGGAAAGAAAAAGAGGAGGAGGGAGAAATGGATTTGGGTAAAGAGGCAGAGCGACATGTAGGGATGAAAAAAAAACAAAACAAAACAAAGAAGCCACTGAGCATTAACAATGATGGAGAAAATGAGGGACAGTTTGAAAGAGTGGGGAGGAGGGGGGAGGACATGGAGGGAAAAACAGAGGAAGACACACCTTGTCAAAAAGATTGAGAGCGCAAAGAAGAAAATGAACAGGCAAGGAGAAACAGAGGGAGGAATGCAGAGTGAAGGAAGGCAGAGAGCGAGGAGGGATGAGAGGATGCCTTATTTTCCTCCATCTCAATTTGCACAAAACTTTCATTACCACCAATTTAGGCTGGGAGCCGTAGGCTGGACCATTAGGCGAGCCCGGCATCAATCAGCCTAATCTCCCTCCTAGGCCGTTAAATTACAGCGCCCAGTTGCTTATTAAAATTTGTCGCCCCGTCTTCCAACACCGGGAGCTGCTGGAGATTATACGCCCCCCCCCGGACAAATCTGTTCCAGAAAAAAGGAGGAAGGAGGGAGAAAGGAAGGAAGTACAGTGATGGTAGGATGGGGGGAAAGAGAAATGCACTTGCTGCGACAGAGAAGATCAGAGTGGGGGGACAATCATCTGCTTTGATATATACACTCCTGTAGAGCCGCTGTGCACACACTGACACTCATACATCCCATATACACCCACATGTGCCCACACAGCCCCCCCAAATGTAGTTTCCCATTCCTGTCAGCACTCACACACACACATAGATATAGAGAATGCAGGATTTGCAACTCCTCCCACCACACACTCAATCAAACCAGCGGCCAGATAAGACGCATGATGAATGGTGTAATTGAAGGCAGCGGCAGGGTAATGCTGCACTGCCCTGGGTTTGGGGCTCAGAGGGGGTGGGTTATTGGCGAGTGGGTGATTAGCCTGTAGGATTTATTGTTATTGCCCATCTTATTAAAAAATACTAAGACTGTCTGCCTCACCTACTGTATCACTTCTCCTGTTCCAGAGAAGAACCCTTCGTTTCGGACGGATGAGCCGGGCTGCATCTTTATGGACTCATGTGGGGGGTGGGGGTGGCACTTTGAAGTTGTCGGGTTGAATATGGGATGCCAAAGTGCTGCACATGCCCATGACAACAACTTGCAGTACCGAATCACACTGAGGAGTCCCTGGTGCGAAGGAGCCACCTTGCTGTTTATGTGTAACATCAAAAGAAATTCATAACGAGAAAAAAAGTGTGTAGGAAGCAATAGAGTGGATAATCACCTGTACTTTAGATAAAAGAGACGAAGAGATGGAAGGCAATTCTACTACTGGATACGATGCACTCTGCAGATAAAGAACCCCAGCAGGGACCAGTTGGTGCTTCGCAACCCACCAAAACCTCTTGCGTCTTGACTGTTTGCTTTCGGTGTGTGTTAAGAGAGCATGTGCACAGAGATACCCTGCTATGGGGGTGGGAAATCAAATCGAAAAATAAAATATCGGGATTTTTTATTTCACAATTTTTAAATCTATTATTTTTTGTTTAGAAATATCGATCTTTTTTCAAATAAATTGAAAAATATTAAACACAATTTTTTTTATTCTATTATGATTATTTTTCATTGATTTTTTAAAGGAAAATAAATACCAAAAAAACGTTTTTTTGTAATTTTTTTGTTTTGTTTGTTTTTCTCCACAAAAATCTGCAATATCAAAGAATCCCGAAATTCATAATCTAATTTGAATCGGCACCCAAAACACTGTAAAGGAATCAAATCATGAGGAAAGCATATCGTCCCAGCCATATCGTCCCTGACACCGAACCATCAGATTTTGATTCTTGGGGTCGCAGTTAGATTCAAAAGGAGCCAAGCTGTGCCTCGTCTTCTTTGCTCACTGCATTCGATGCAAAGAAGTGAGCCGCCACATCCTCTTGGTCAAATCAGCTGGATACCATTCTGATTTATGGATGGATGTAATGTTTCCCTTCTGTTTACCTCCGGTGCAAAGAAACACTCAGCCACTTTCACAGAGTGTATGCGGGGTTTCTTTCAAGGTCCCAAGACTTTTTGCTAACTGCTTACACAGGAAAAAAAGAAAAAAAGAAAGTCAAAGGGTACGAAAAGTCAGTAAATCTAACAACAGAAACAAGAAAGCAACCATGTAAAATACACTTGAGACCTTCCCAAACGGTGGCAAAGCAAAGTATAGAGCCTGAAAATGCTGTGCTAAAGAGAGAAAAGCAATGAATAGTCAGCAAGCAGCTGGGAGGTTCTCAGCAGATCATGTTCTCCTTACATAAATATTTCATACTTTGCATCCAACCATGCTTAAAAAGAACTGCTAAATAATTGAAAATAAAAAAACTACACAAAAAATCAGAACTTTGATATAAGTGGAAAATCAATGGGCATTTTGACCATTGCTGATAGTTGAGATGAAATCTTTACCTGGAGCGACAAATAAATAACCTTAAAAAAGGACACTTTTGCTTGTTATACATACAAGCCGCAGAAAGTGTTTTCAGAACCTGCAGACGGGCCTGTCACAACCAACTATGACCCACTTTGAGGCGTGGCTGTCTTGAAGTCCATTCCAGCAATGAAATAAGAGAAATGCAAGCTTTGTCCTCTCTTACATAATGCAGAGACATACGTATACCCATTTACCCATTTTACCCACACACAGCAGATGAAATAAGAACAAACCTGTTTCTACAGCTGCGCGCTGTTCTCCGTGTACACTGTAACTCTTACAGACACACAATGCTGCAGAAATCGCCCCACAAATCCTTGAATTCACTCGCCGCAGAGCAACGTACACACACACTGCAATTCCTGCACACACCCAGCAACCAAACTGGTGAAAGTACAGCAACTGCAAACAGTGTGGTTGTACACAGAGCGTGTCCACTGTTAACACATACTGACACAGTAACCATCAGAGGGAAAACCACACGTGTGCACACGGAGCCCAGTGCGGTCCCGGACAAAGCCCGTTCACCTGCTATAAATAGAAGGGAAGGAAAAGCACTCGCTTTGTCTGAGAATCTAATTAGCATTTTATCTCAAGTACTCAAAGATGCATGGGCCGGCGGTGGCAAGGACGCATTGATGTAGCGTTGTTGACTCAGTGGGCTTTGTTTCCATATATAAAACTCAGTGTATGACATTTACTGCTGCTGCAGGGGCGTGCATGTGATTTATAAAGCAAGTTCAGTTGGAGATCTACTGCTGTCTTCCTCACTTGGTTACCAGCAGCTGTATGTGTGTGTGTGTGTGTGTGTGTGTGTGTGTGTGTGTGTGTGTGTGTGTGTGTGTGTTGCTGTTCAGACTGATTGAGTGCTGTGCCGTTCGGACAACTGGGCTTCTGGCTGGTGGACTACCCGCATCGATTGTTCAGACTGACCCCTCTCTTTTGAGGATCGGAACAGAAAAACAGAGACGAATGACGAAGAGAAACACAGCAGAGGGACAGAAAGGTAAAAAATGACAGAAGAATGGAGAGAGAGAGAGAGAGAAAAGAGAGGGGAACAAGGAGCATTAGCTTAAATGAAAGTTTATTAGCTGTATCAGTCAGTCTCGTCGAATGGGGTTAGGACTTTTGCTCCGGGCTCTCCATCCTTCTTCTCAATCTTTTTCCACCCCTACGCTCCCTCCTTCTGTGTATGTGTGTTTGTAAAAGGAGGGGTTTCCAATGGGGGGGGGCAGGCATGACGGGAAAACATTAGCTCGCTGGCAACTAGCCTGTACACCAGCCAGTAATTGGCTTGGGTAATGGTCATGTCCAGACAAATCGTGTGGGCCCTAACCGCGTTAGGAGCACCCGACTGCTCCGCCTGTGTTCACAGAACGGCTGCAGCGTCTGCGCCGCATGCGTTTGTGTACAACGCTCACAAAACGTGATTTACTGAGACGCGACATTATTTTTTCCCCCTTCCAATGCGTTCTGCATGGCCTGCACGTGTGATTCATGGCTTGCTTGCGTCCTGGGATGGGGGGGGGGGGGGGAAGTGGCAAACAAATGTGCATTCAGAGGGACAAATGTGACCTCCAAACAAGCGGCGGACAGAATCGAAGAAGAACGAACGACGGACAGAATGGCTTAAACGCAACAAAAAAGAAGGGGGAAAAGAATAAGGCCCATTTTTCATCCTTCCCTCCCTCTGCTCTGCATGGCTTTCCCTTCCGTCTGACAGCAAGCTGAGCCTCTAATGTCCATTGTGTCTGGATTGGCTGCAAATGTGCGAGTCTGCCGGTGTGTGTCCGCGCGTTCCTGCTGCTGTCAGTCTTCCTCTTGAGATTATTTTGGCGAAAATAAGACATAAATGCTCACACAGTAGCTACACAAGTTAAATAATGTGAGGGCTGTATATGGATAACGGCGTGTGTGTGTTTGTGTGTGTGTGTTTGCGTGTGTGTTACGGCAGCCCCAAAGCCATCCAGCTATCATCTCCTGCCAGACAGGCCCCACCAAGCCATCCCAGCTGGATAATGAGATCCATTATGATTTACGTGCCAAGAGGACAGCGAGACTGAACAAAGACACACACACACACACACACAGTTTGGTGTACATGTCAGCATGTCTATGAATGTGGGCTCTATCACTTGCACTGTATGTGCTGATGTGTGCTGCCACTGTTTCATATTTCAGGTTCTTTTCTGTGTGTGTGTGTGTGCGTGTGTGAGCTATGTTAGTTGCCTGTAGGGCATCCTGCAGTGGGTCCTCTTTCAGTCTGAAACTTGAGAACTTCGAATATTTCTTTCTCGCCATTCTTCCTCCTCACACTTTCCTTCCTCCTCTACCTCTCACCTGACAAAGTAAATTCGGGGAACGATAATGAACTCCGAGTAGAGCACACAGAAACAAATACACACACACACACACACACACACACACACGCACACACACACACACACACACGAACACACACACTCTAGCTAGCAGACAGAAAGCAAAAAAAAAGTGTATCAGGAAAGGGGGAGAAATAAAAAAAAAAAAACAGAGACCACACATTCACATCCTGATTGATCAGTACCTATGCAGCAGACTGGAGCTTGCCAGGAATTTGTTCCAAGATATGTGCGCTTTGTGTGCAAGCCTGTGCTGGGATTTGTTAGTGGAGAGCTGTCAAACACATTGTGGAAAAAGATAAGGTCTCTGCTTCATTTAACTTTTTGGGAACGGGGTTGTTTAGCAGAGAGAGGAACGAGCTCGGGGAGGACAGCTCCCTGGGAAAAAAGAGGAATCGACGGTGCCGCTTCCATTTTTTAACCGTGAATAAGCGATCGCAGTTTCTTGCAAGACTTGTGAAATTGTGATCATGTTAGCATTAATCTTGCATGGCTTCAAGCTCTTCGAGTCTGGACAAAAGTCCCGGTAGCCACTGGTAGGTCAGTGTAGATGCTTATAGCATCGTTTTATCAACCGGCTCCACTTTGCTGATCTGATTTGTTGAAGTTAGCCCATGGTAGTTGGGAACAAACAAATGGTTCATTCAATCAGGCAGCAAGTTTTCGTTTTTTTTTTCCTCAGATGGCTGAGTAATGAACCACATGACACTTCAAGTCATCACTCTGTAGTGGAGGCGCTTTATGTTCAGTGTTACATGTTATGCAAACAAGTAAAGGAAGAAGCGGGGAGTCTGTTACAGCACGCTCCATTATGTGAAAAGAAAACCCGTAATCAGTCTGAGTAATAATTCAGCTTCTGGAGCTGCATGGATGATAATCAAATAATCATTTCTCTTTTCTGGGGACTTCTGGATTTCTTCTGTTAAATCAATGTGGCTGCCACTGTCTGATCCGCTGCTGTTTTTGTAAATTAGAGGGGAAAAAAATCTCTGCAGATTAAAATGTTTAACAAATGACTTTTGTCGTTTATACAAAAAGAAGAAGTTGGTTTAAGTCAATACAAATCTTTTATAAATAGAGAAAGCATTTGGACACAAAACGACAACTTAAAATGTTTTTCTAATGTCATCCTAGAAGTTTAGAAATGTTAACTTTTAAATATCTTTTTGCCCTACTTAAAAACTATTAAAAGTAGCATTTCCAACATTTCTAAAGGCAGTGATGTTGATCGGTTTTCAATATAAGAAGTACACAGGACCCACTGTTGACAACTTGATTGAAATCAAAAGGACATGTATTTCTTTCTATTTCTGCATATTCTTCGATTCCTTAAATTGTCGAGTTAAACTCCTCTAAGGCTGGTATGACGTGCCGATAATTAGCGGACATATTCATGAATGGGTATGAAATCAAACCAATAAAACTCCAAATCTGAAAGGTTTATTACAAAACCACTGTAACAGTGGCATGACATACAAAACGTGATCTTGTGGGAAGCGGGGTGTGCAGGTGCCGTCTGAGCATAACAAAATGGTGACCACCATACAAAAGCATTTTTCCATCACTGCCACGGGATACGTTCTATTTATTTCCTTACAGCACGTCCCGTAAAACGTCAGAGCATCATCATGAATGAGCTGATCATCAAAACTCTGTCTTACTATGAAGTTTATGTCTTTAATCACTCAAATGAAAATCAGGCTTGCAAGTTAATGTCTGTGTCCCTGGGATCCATTGAAAGTGACTTTCCGATGTTCTTTCAAATCATAATGTGCTGGACGCGTACCTAGCAGCATGTTTTATATGAACTGGAATCATGAACTAATCTCCCAAAATTTCAATAAAGGACTTGAAATCAGAAACATGTATCCACAGGAGGTGAATAAAAGGTCAATTCACATTAAAAAAGGAAAAAATCAACAGTCTCCATTTCTTCTCTCCAAACTCTGTCCCACACAGAGCAGAGTTGTCTATTTCCCTCTGAGCACAGGGCACGGAAAACAATGACGGGATTCTCTGTTGTTACTGCTTTATGAAGTATTCAAGCTCAATTAGAAGCTTAAATGCCAAGATCCAGACTGGGGAGAGAGATGAAGAGATGAAGAGATGAAGAGGGATTAAAAGATGACTGAGGGAGCTGGGCAGCAGCAGGTAGGAGAGCACAACGGCCCAGAAAAAAAGAAACAATATTTAAAGCAAATAATGAAATAATGTAACAAAGGAACAAATTATGAGATGAAAACTGTGCTGGCAGGGGTAATAAGAGCAGAAAAAAAGAAGAAAAAACATAAACAAGACTATAGCCATCGTCACATCAGTGATGTGAGTGCCGTTACTTCGCCTTGGTTTGCACATTTACACACACACACACAAACACACAAAAACACACATAATCCTCGGCGGTATGTACTGTATTTCCATCATCAAATGGGATCAGAGTTACTGTCCGCAAGCCAACATTCACTCGGTGGCAGAAACCCTCACGAGAAGGCACGCACACACACACACACAGAAACTTTTCTCTACAGATGAACACTGAACCCAGGGAAGAATCAGACATGCTGTCTTCAATTAAAAAAGGTCAAATGGATTAAATAAAGGGAACGAGATAAGATGAATTGTGCTGCAGCTCACAGGCTAGAGGGTAGCCTGAGAAAATGACGACTACTACCATTGTCTATTTTCTTTTTTAACATTGAAAAGATGAGCCCGGTTTATTTCATCTTTTTTCATCATTTTTGGTTGCAACTGTTACAGATGAAGGCAAATTATTGAGCAGTAAATATATACACATGGGTTTGTAGAAAAGAACAGAAGTAGAAAAGAAAGCTTGAAAACCTTCTACTAGGGCTGTCCCGATACCACTTTTTCACTTCTGATACCGATACAGAGGGTTGAGTATCGGCCGATACCCGATACTTACATTTTGTTATGAGCAAAATATTGCGCAAAACCTTAAGGTGTAACTGATAAAGTCCACAACAAAAGGTGTGAGAAAAATTGAGTCATTAATTATTAACCAATGAGTTAATTTAATAAATTTAAAGACTGTGTAACACAAAGCACATTTCTGTTTTAAGAAAATACAACCTGAGTAAATCCTGTAGAAAATGTACAAGGGCGATCTATTAAAGGGTGCTGAGGTAAAAGGGCTGGATAGAAAATGTTGATCACCTGGTATCGGCAACAGTATCGGCATATTTCAATGCAGGCCGATACTTTCCAATCCGTGTTTCTTTGTTGGTATAGTCACCGATACCCGATACTGGTATCGGATCGGGACAGCCCTAACTTCTAGCCAATGCGAGTTTATGTAGACTAATATATTCCAGATGGTGTTGAGATGGCTGGTTTTATTCTGTGTCACTATGAAATGCTGCAAGAAAGCACAGGGAATGTTACTTGATGGATTTTTATCCCGGCAGTCGTGGCTGTTAACGCATCGTAGCCTCTTACCACTCAGATACCATCACTGTTCTCTGTATATATATCCAGACACATTTTTGAGGTTGCAGTAAAATTCCCATCAGCGCAGACAAAATGTTCATGTTCTCCATGGTTAGCCACCGTCTTTACTATTCTGACTTCAAAGCTGGTGTGTGTGTGCTTGTGTGAGTGTGTTGTGTGTGTACTCCATGTGGGAGCAGAACCCACAGCCCTACTGTTGTGGCATGTCCCACGCTCCGACCTACTCTACAATCAGCGTCAAAATGCAAAACACATGCTGCAGCTAAAATAATTCCTCCTAATTGAGCATCAACAAAAACAACAGCGTGTCTCAGATCTTCCTCTGACGAGAACACAATGTCAATATTTCTGCGGCAAACGCCAGCCGGATCACCCCTCTGTTGTATCTCAATCCTCCTAAACAAAACAGCACATGGTTTACAGTTGTGCCAACCCTGAGTACGTCTCAGCGCCAGGTGGCTTTCATCGGCGGGGACTCGGCTCCTGCACTGGACAGGACACACTTCGCCACATTTTATTTTATTTATTTACTGTAGTTTTTGCAACATGAAAGGAAGGACAATAGATAACAGAATGAAACAAGAACAGTGGGTTGGAGAGGTTAGAATACCTCATCATTAGAAAAAGCAACAGCAAACAACAAAAAAAGCAAAAAATATAAGTGCCTATAAGTAAGAGTCTATAGAGTAAGTGGGTTCTACTTCATGGGGTTTTTTCGGGAGCTGTGGCTGCGGGGGCGCCTTTCCTCTCCCAATGAATAGGATGAAAGAGAAGTGTCAATCAAACCGAACATTTCATAAAAAGCAGAAAAGGAGCACGGAGTGGATCTGTTACTATGTTTGTCTACATGTACGGGAGGAAACATCACTTCAGTTGTACTGGTATGAATGCTACCTACTAGGGACGTAACAATCGATGTAGGAAAAAGAAAAATTGATTCCCAAGCACTGCATCAAAATGAATGCAGATGACGTCCAAAACAAATAAAACTCCTTTTGTTCATAAAAAGATTTGTGATCATTTCCATATCTATAATAATTATGTGTTCAGTGTTAAGTTTTGTTAGTACAACAGGTAATAGAAGGTCACAGTTTTACAAAAGGGAGGCAAATATTAGAAAAAGACAATTCAAAAATAACTCAAATTGATTTTGTAGGGGATCAAGAACTTAAAATCGAGAATCGAATCGAATCATGGCCATAGTGAATCGTTACAGATATAAAATGGACAGTTTTAAGTAAACGAATATGCCACAGCTCTGAGTTTAAATATCTAATGGCCTGGGTCTATGGGGATGGATGCTCAAATTTGGACTGGTTCCCCTCGGCTTGCCCCCCCCTTCCCAGACTCCCTTGGACTGCAGTGCCAGCCAGTTTGATTGGATTCAAATGTCAAGAGGGATAGGACAATAGAGTTATCTTTCGAATGATGGCCCATTAAAAGGGCCTAAGTAGTGTGCCTCCACCCTCAACTGACTAATCACCAACCAGATTAATCATCTCACAGACTAGAGCATAATTTAGGGGGCTGTGGTTTTCCAGTGCTTCTCTCACTCTGTGTGCGCCATCATGTGCCAGGGCATCCAGGAGTGTAATGTGTGATCAGCGGCTGTGTACAGTGGCCCGTTAAAGGGTAAAACAGAGGAGCAGTAAATGTGTGTGAGAAGAGAGAGAGGGGGTTCTCATTTAGACAGCAGGAGTGGCAGGCGGCGTTCCACCTGCAGCCTGCAGACACAGAGACGAGGACCAGGATGCATCCCATCTGCCCTCCAATTCACCCGCTGTCTTCAGGGGCATCGTCGGTGGCCGCGTGCCAGAAACCGACACTCTTCTTCTGCTGCTTCCCTCCTGACATCTTTCATCTTTCATTTCGGTCGTTGCCTCATCTTTGGACTATTCTTTCAGTATTTTTAAACTAATTCTTCCTCAACTTGACTCATCCCTGTATAAGGAAAATAACCACTTATCTACTGTTCATTATAGTTCTCACTTTATGTAACAAAGGTGGCAAAGATGGAGGTGTAATGATTAGCTGAGTGAAGCTGAAAAACTACTTTCATGTCTCGAGGCGCTTTCCTTTATTCCCATTAGAGAAATCCAAGATTCGGTACATCTCGAAATAGGGGTGCTGTTATCTGGTCGATCACCAATATTTAAGATAATCTGATACATTTTTGCAGATATCGATTTTTCTTTGGAATTGACTTGACATCTTAGATCTTCAGTGTACCAATTTTGTTTTATTGAAAAACAATACCCATACTACAATGCAAACTCTTTAACTGCACAAGCTAGTTTTCTAAAAATATAAATGAAAAGCTTTGAGCATTGCTGTCGACATCCCAAAAATAGCAGTTCCTTTAATCTAATTTTAATATTTTAAACATAAAAATAGCTCAACAGGTTGAATTTCAGACCCATTTTGAGCCTCTAACTAAAAAAAGTTAACAATATTTTGTTTTTTTGCAAGGTAGTTATGATCGGTGCATAAGATCGGTTTCACATGTATTGATCTGCTGATCACCGATCCCCCAAAATTAAGGAAATCGGGGCCAATGAATCGACCAGTCGATTGATCTGTGTACCCCTAAATCAAATACTACCGCATGTAAATGCAACGTGAATGACTGTAAGGGAAACATTTCAGTGATCTTCTCTAAATGTGACTATATTCAACTAAAAAAAATAGTAGACGTTGTAGCCTATGTTTTATCTAAATAATAAGGAAAGGAAATAAACAGTAGTTTTCACTGCATTATTATGTAATAGCTGATGATCGGATTATGGATTCGTATTCAGATTTAGCCATATTTTAAGCAGTGGATTCAGTATTTGGCAGAACCTTAAAAATCATGACTTGGTACATCTCTAATTTCCATTTCCTGCACACATGTTGGATGCTCTTTCCCCCTTAGTGTCTTTGTGACCCCCTTCCTCTCTTTCACCTGCTCCTTAGCACACTCTTTAACATCTCCATCCATCCTAGTCCTTTCTTATCTGATTATTCGATACACAGCTTGTCTGTCATGGAGCACAGATATTGGGCCCTGGCCCCAAATCTCCGCTGGCAGTTTATGGACAGAAGCTCGGCCAATGTGCATTAGGGGCCCCGGCGATGTATGGCAAGACAATATGGATTGCTCTATAAATAGGCGCTGTGTGTCCTGTAAAAGCCTTTCATTACATAAAGACATTGCTCGATCAATACAAGATCCTGCCAAATCTAATTACCAAAATGACCATGCCAGGATATTTGGAAATATATTTTGAAGATGAGCGAGGAAGTACAAACAGCTGCAATTTGGTCCAAAGAGGTTTCAAGAGGGCCCTTACCAAAATAAATAGCCCATTTTAAGTCCGGGGGAACATGCACAAACACAAGTGGAGAGCCTGGAGATAGAAAGGAACGCAGGGCTGAGGAGGAGTGCTTCATCAGAGGTTTAGAAACCATTATCTGGATAAGGTACATAGTCAAAGGTAATTGTATACAAGCCTGCTCTTTGTGCCTTCACTTTATACCCACAAAGATTTACAAGAAACACACACGTGCTGTTTACACCGGGGTCCGCATGAGGCTCCGACCGGCTCACAGCTGACCTTCATCTAAGAAGGTGCAGCTGCAGAAAGAGGAGGAAAAACTGGAAAGAAAAAAAAGGGGGGAGTGGAAAAGGGAGGACAGAGAATAGGAGGAGCCCAGGGTGTCATTTCTCTCTCTGT
>JAVQJG010076680.1:0-14291 GCA_036024015.1 Craterocephalus amniculus | reverse complement strand
TCATTTACATCTAAAAATGTTGGAAAAGATTTAGCTTTCCGACCAACCAATTCATTTAAGGTTTTCCATATTTTACTACTATCTGATTTTACATCTACGAATTTTCTTCTATAATATGCCTTTTTCTTTGATCTGTTTAATTTGGTTACATAATTCCTCAGTTGTTTATACCTATTCCACAATACAGTTATTGTCTGTAAGGTACTTTTACCACTGAATAAACCTCTATAAATACTTTTACGATATGTACTTTTTAACTCTGGATGCATTCCCTCTGGAATTAAAAAACAATTTCTCATTTTGTTCACTACAGTGTCGCAGTAGATGCACCTTGTAGTAGATGTTAGACCATCTTGGCACAACACAGGCAGCAACTGGTTTCCTTGTGTGACAGTGTGTGGGTCCTGTCACGGTGTACCTCCGACTGATTCTGAGTGCTGGCTACTTGGCCACAGGGATATCCCTTTGGCTGACTTGCAAGCACACATGACTTTCATCCGGGAGGTTGTGGGATCGATCCCTGCCCGGGCCCTATGGCTGTCCTACCACATTCGTCCCCAATATTAGTGCACACAAATTGTTATCTTAATAGAGTCGGACCTTAGAGTTAACGCACCAGTTTGTTTGATTTTTCTTTTTAACAATCATAGCGACAACATTATTCTTGCCCTGTCAGCACCGATTGTGGTCACACATGGAGGATAGCCGTTTCTGTATGTTGAGGGTGGATTAATGATGGCACGGTAGCTTCTTCAGGCCTATTGGGCAGTGTTCCAGAGGCTCGTGGGCATCAAGCCAGTTGAAGGTATTGTTGGATAAGGAGCCATCCAGGTATTGGTGTCCAGGACTGCAACCCGTCCATAACCAGCATAAGGTATTTACTAACACCTATATTTAAAACTGGGCAATACCATAGCAGCAATTTACTGACAAAATATATTAGTTGGAGAATTAAACACAAAATCTTACCCAGCTGTCACCGAGCTGTGACAGATATCTGTATGCAAACCTGTCTTACATGATCTCATTGCGGTTTTAGCATATCCTTTCCATTAACTGTCAGACTTAGTCATTTACCAAACGGTTTCTCACCCGTCCACCACGACTCTCCTGTCCAAGTTATTTATATATGACACAAGCAGTTTCTGTGACGAGGTGCTGTGACACTCTGTGTCTGTATGTTTGTGTGTGATTGTTTTTCCTACATGTTGGGGACTAAATCCAACTTTAGACCAACTTTTGGGGATTATCTGTGAATGGAAACTCAAGCTGTTGGAAACATCCTGGTCCATTCTCCAGATCATTTGGTGGCAGTACGGTGTCTATTAATTTTTGCCACAACAAAAAAATATCAAGAAAAAATAATAACTTTGGTAGCTTGGTGCATTAGAGGTCGGGAGTTGGATCTGGGGCATTGAGGTTGAAGCTAGTCAATGTACTCCAACTTTGAGTTGTATATCCACCTTCAAGAGATGTTCTTGTGTTTTCAACTAGAAACAGTGGGTGGTGGGGTTATTACTCTAAAGGGGGGCATGCTAGAAAAAGTTTGAGAACAGTAAGGGGCTTAAGAATTAACTGTGTCCATGGGAAATATAAGGTCAATGTAAATATGATACATGTGTGCATTTATTTTTTTCTCTTTAAATTCATGCAAACACATTGATACATGTGATACAAAGTCACAGACAGAGTGGTGTGCAGTTTGTGCATGCTGTAACAAGGCAAAAGTAACTAAGGGTACAGGTGTAAATATACAGTATAATAAATAAATAAATAAATGCAATATAAATTAGCATATTAATGAGTCATATTAACAATCATAGCCTAAATAAAATCACATGTGTGTGTGGATTTCTGAAACATAATTTGGTCTCAATGACATAGAGATTATCCATGTTTTTGTTATTGTGAGTTACTGTGCTAAAAAGCCACATTGCTGACTACCACACCACCCAGCAGCCTATCCTAAACAAAATTAAGTCTGTTTCACCTCTCTGGGCATTGTATCTTTGTTATGTATATCAAACCTAATAATCAAAAGTGTTGCATTTTTCTATTTCTGGGTCTGTTTGGTCTCCCTGTGGATGTATTAGTCACACCTGTAGACCTTCATGTTATTTCTGACTTAAAGGAGCATAGCGCAAGTTGTAGCTTTATTCCAGAAGTCTGCACCTTCCTGTGACAAGTGGAAGTGACGCCATGTTGTGTACGTGCATGAGCCGCTTCAACTTGAACTACACCGGTCTTTGTTTACATGCACTGAACTCAGTCCAAGCTCAGTGTTAGACACACAATTAATAAATAAAGCATATCATAGCTAGCATAGCATAGCTAGCATACATAAATGCTAATAAAGGCCACAAGCCTAATGGTAGGGTTTGTGTTCCATGCTAAAATCTAGCATTGCAATATTACGTGTCCTGATTTCTTTTCTTTTTAGTAAGAACAAATATCATTGAGAAGTTGTGTCACAACTATTTTGGCTGTATTAAGTATTTGAAACACAAAACATAAAGAGACATATGGCACAACTGTGATTCAGATCTTAATAATCAGTTAAATGGGTGAAAATGTTTTGAATCCACATTTGACAGTGCATCCCGTTGATGGGTATAACACATTAGTTTTATCATGATGAATGGGTTTCATTCAAAATGATCAGACAATGTAGATCTAATGACACAAAGAGAGAGAGAACAAAATGTTGATAGTGTGTCATATTTAATTCAGTGAAAGTTGATGAAAAGTTACAATGTCTGCTTTCTGAAGAGGGCAGCCGCTTCGGAGCACTGACACTCGTCAGACGCGCTATATTGACCCCAGAAATCATCTAACATTACTCACATTAGGCTGATGTTTGGATCAGTTAAATCCTCAAGATTCCCCTCATCAGCAGATGTGTCTGTTCTCTTTCTGTCAGCTTGCCACAGCCTCTGTACAGGTTACATAAACAATGAAGTGATCACTTTTTCGACGTTTTCAATATAAACAAACTGAGTTCTCTATTTTCAAAGGTAACAAAGCAGTGACACAACATCATGCTTTCATTTTCTTTAAAAATCATTGCACATCCACTTCAACTACAGACTCACAGTGTAAGCCAAAGAACAATCTTGTTTTAACCTGGTTCTTGCTATTTGTTCATAATGTGATTTTTCTTTCATTCTGGCCTTTAATCTTGCTTTATGTAGATGCAAACCAGTTACTCCTTTTAATAGAGGACTTAGAGTTTGTCATTTAAAATTATAATATGACAAAGCAGTTTTATTTGTATTGCATGTTTCATTTACAAGATCATTTAAAGTTTACATAACATTAAGAACTACTGCAGGTTAACTTTTTATACTTCTATTAATTTTACCTGCGATTTTTTAAAATATGTATGGCCTTTACATATTAGGCAATAAATTCAATTTAAATGTCAGCAATATCTACGTTTTTGTGCTGTAATATCACTTTTTTAATTCCAATTGATTCAGAGGCATTTAAAAGCTTCTGTTAATATAAAATTAGTCTGAAACAATAGACAACATTTGCTCACAGAACTGCTCCAGAGTTTTAGCAGTTGAGCTATTCACATGGTAATTTGTCATTTGACATCACTGGAAACTTTCAGGAGGTATTTAATATACTATTGTCATTTAAATGCTGTAATTTACAAGCACAATTAACAGGACTTGTTCACCTTTGCAGTCGCATCACACCAGTGACATTCATCATCGTAGCTCCATGATAGCTTCCTTTGCATGTATTTCACTAATATTTGGCTGAACACTTCAGTTTGCATAGACTTTTATTAATCTTCCCTTCAGTTCTTATTCTGTCCTTTAGTATCAGAAGTTTTCTTCATTTATTTTCTCTTCATGACCACTAGTTCCTTGTGACAAAAGACAAACAATAGACATGCAGTAAATTGGTAGCAGGTGAGGAAAGAAATCAGGAGGTAATCTTTTTTTGGACACAGCAGCCATCCAGACCAAAAATAATTATCTTTCTTGCCATTTCTCAGGCATAATCAGGCTAATCTAAGGGACATTTTTGAGAAAGAGGAGCAAGAGAAAAGGAGATGACCCTGGGTCTGAGGCGATTACTGCCCACTGAGTTTTCAACAACCTCATGCTGCCAGAACAAGATGAAGCAGCATTACGTCTTCATGGCTGCTGTATGTGGTTTCCAACAGGCACCAGTGACCACACTGAGAAAATATTTCCATTAAAGCAGCATTAAAGGGCAACATCATTTCAGCCCTGCAAGTCGTGAACTGATTGTCATTTCACATGTATGTGTTCTTATTATCAATTAGACTATGTGGTGTTTTCTCCCCTAGACTCTTGGACACTGGCAACTCTTCTTTAGCTCAAAGATTAAATGTATTCTCCACTTTCGGCCATTTCACTCCGCCTCCTATTGTATCTGAATACAAATATGAAATTTATGTTCTCCCAAAACAAAATCTATCCCATTTTAAAACTGCAACATGCTGTCAGTGATTTTTTATTATCAGTAATTGTAACAGTGTTGTACTGATGGAAAGAGTCATTGGTTAGATTACTGACAAAAGTAACGCTATTAGTAACAACATTCGTTTGAATGCAGTTAGCCCCTTCACTATCCACCAGACACTTTATTAGGTACAATTGCCAGTTAACACAAATAGCTTATCAGTAAATCACATAAAGCCACTCAATGCAATTAAGAATGTTTTCATGGTCAAGACGACTTTCTTCAGTTCAAGCATTGGAAATGAGTGGGGAAAGAGATTAAAGGGATTTTCAACATGACAAAGTTGTTGCTGTCAAATCTACTGGGATGTTAAGGCATAACTATCTCTAGGGTTGACAAAGAATAGTCTGAAAAAGGGAACATTTCATGTTGTCTGGAACAAAATGCTTTGTTTCTGTTGAAGGTCGGAGTAGAATGACTAGGTAAACTGGAGATGATAGAAAAGCATTGGTAACTCAAATAACTGCTGGTCACAACCAGCGTATTCAGAATATAATCTCTGAACGTACCTCACATTAAACTTTAAAGCAAATGGGCTACTGCAGTAGATTTATGACACTGGGTAAATCTGGCTAAGAACGGGAAACTGAAGCTGTAATTCACATAGATTCACCAAAAATGGACAATAAAGTATTCAGTGTTTGGTTGATGAGGCTCAATTTCAGAATAACAGTCAGAATTTGATGAATCCATCCTGTAACATATTACCTGATTAGATGCTGGTGACATAATGGCTTGAGAGATTGTATTTTCTTGGCACACTTTAGACCCCTTAGTACCAACCGAGCATTGTTGAAACACCACAGTCTTCCTGATCATTGCTGGTTATCATGTTAATTCCTTTATGACCATATTGTGCCCATCTTCTGATGGCTACTTCCAGCAGGACAATACCCCATGTCACAAACCTCAAATCTTTTGTTGAGCACAACAATAAGGTCACTGTATACTCCACCGTCACCAGATCTTAAAGAGCACATTTGGTATGTGGTGGGTTGGGATATTCACATCATGGATGTGCAGCCGACACAGTAACAGTGGGATGCCATCGAGTCAGTATGAACCAAAATCTCTGAGAAATGCTTTGCTTTGGGACAAAGCAGTTAAACTATGTAAGCCAAGGTCGGCTTAAAAATAATTATGTCACTTATTTAATATCTAAGGTAAGTCCACACATTTAGAAATGATAAGGATGAACAGCGAAAGCTGAAGAAATGTTGAATGTACTCATTCTTAATGAGATGGTATATTCAAAAACTCTTACAATGTTCTTGTATATTGATTTGTTGTGTCGAAGGATGTGCAGAAAAGAACATGCTGAACTGTTGTAAAGCTTTCTTACAGATGACTTTCTTTGTGTTGAACTGAGCCTGCTTCAGGCAGCGGCAGTCATGCACGGAAAACAGCCTTGAAAAGGAAACGCAGAGCTTTGCAGAATCACGCAAAGAAGTTTGTAGGAGTAGAGCGCCCAAAGTAATTTCCTCAACTGTCACAATAAACTTAGAAGTTCATTCTGGACAATCACCTTATCTGGCCTACATCTGCCATGAGAAACGATTGAACGTAGCCCTGCGATTCTGAAAAAGTCTGAATGCTCATAAACGCAACGCAGCCCTGGAAAGGAATTGCCATAGCAGTTAAAAACTATCAATTTGGGAGGGTTAACGTTATTTACACAGGCTGTTGTGTTCACGAGGACTCGTAATAACTAGAAAAGAAGAAGAAAACGGTGAGTGTGTGTGTGGCAGAGTGAAAGGGGTGGGGGTGTTTGCATTGCAGGAGTGGATGTATAAAGAAGTGCGCTGGCCACGTTCAACTCTCCTCACACTCTGTTACGGTGTTACTGACCACCACAGCGAGTAAAGCTCTGTGGCTATCAGCCTTTGTTATATCTGTGTTCTATCTCGCCCTTCTGCCATGGTCGCCCACGTGCACGATCTGAATTGCAGCACCACAGACAGCTCCTTCTCCAGCCGCAGCCTAAGCACCGACGCCGCCCTGCGCGACTCCACGGCGCCCCAGAGCCCCCAAGGGCTGAGCCGGACCGGCCACACGGCCGTGGCGGTATGCCTCGGCTTCATTCTAGTGGCGGGGATCCTTAACAACTTTCTCACGCTGCTCGTCTTCGCAAAGTTTCGCTCCCTCTGGACGCCCATCAATCTCATCCTGTTGAACATCAGCCTGAGCGACATCCTCGTGTGCGTGTTCGGGACACCGTTCAGCTTCGCGGCGAGTTTACACGGTAGATGGCTCATAGGAGAGTACGGGTGTAAGTGGTACGGGTTCGCTAATTCCCTTTTTGGTAAGTAGCCTAACTATTTATAAAGAGTGCTACTGTAAAACTTGTTGCCTTGTAGTTTAAATGTACATTTATCAAAACATTACCCAAGTGTAGACTTTTATTTCATGGGCTTAAATTTTAGGATACAGTTGAAAAAGAAGAATTCAGTAAAGAAAGTTGTGCGAAGTAGTTTAAAAGTTGATGTTTCACACATCATACATTTTTTTTAGTCTTCAAATCTTCAAAAAGTCAGATGTTCCTCTTAGCAAGTGCTTGAGTTTCTGAAAGATAGTTCATGATTGCCAAGCAAGCGATGCTGAAGTAAAGGGGCGTGCCTACAGAAAGGGGTGGCCAGGGTCACCCTGGGGTCCTTGTCCCTCAACTGCTCTGCAGCAGAGTTGAGAGAATGAACCGCTTAACTTTCTCCTGGAGAAGTGATTTTCTCTAGGTGATGTTTTAAAACACAAAGTACAAGTTAAATTAAATAAATAATTAAATACATGTGATGGAAGTAACAGTGTTAGAACAAATAATGTTACCAACGTTTTTCAGTTACAAGTATAATGCGTTCGATTTGTCCTCAGAAGTCGGATTTTATGAGTTCCGGGTTGGAAATACAACCTGAACGCTCCCTGAAGTCGGAAATCCAACTCGGAAAGTCGGGGCAGTCCCACCAACTCCAACTTCACCTAGTAAAGATGGCTGCCCAACAAATCAATGGTTACTGAAACTATAGTACATATAATGTTTAAATGTTCTTATTGAACTGTACATAAATTAGAGTGAAACGTAGTACTTTCTTACTTCTATGCAGAGATTAAGTTTTCAAAATGCATGTTAGAAACACTAAATGAAAGTGTTGGATGTGATCTCTCTGCTAACACTAGAAGCTGTTTGCTAACATGTTTAGCCTCTGAAATACTACCAACTAAGGGGATATATGTCGGTTTTGCAAGTTTTCCGACTTGGTCAACGTGAACGTGCTCAACTTGGATCCCAGTTCCGACCTCCGAGACAAATCGAACGCAGCAGTAATCTAACTAATTATTCTTTCCGTAGTTATATATATATGTTCTGTTACTGATGATAAAACTTTCCCTGACAGAACATTGTTAGCCTTTAGGTGAGATGAATAGATTGGTTTCATATTTGTTCGGACTATATTGTGCTATGCTGCTATAATGGAGAGGAGGCGGAGTGATACGGTTGAAAGTTGACTTGGGTAAGTCAGTATGTGCACCCGGACATACTTGCGCACATTAGCTAGTAGTTTTGTGCTATTAAGCTTCCATGTCATTGCACATTCAGATCTATCGGTCAGTTGTATTTTGATGAACATGCGCTTGAATTTGAAATGAAAGAAGGAAAGAGGCCCGGAGGTTCAGGGTTAAAGAAGGACACAAAGAGCTACACATGAAGGAGAAAGTGAAGATGATGAGAATGTGTGAGAAGATTACAGATTTCTGAAAGGACAGGAGGAGGAGGAGGAGGAGGCAGATGATGAAGAGAATTATGGTACTAAGTCAGAGGACTCATCTGGACCACATGGTGTTTTTTTATTCTCTGTATAATTTCCAGTGCAGAAACATTTGTTACACGTTTTCAGTAAAACCTTACAGATGTGTTTTAATGTAAGACATGAGAAGTTTACTATTAAAACCAATTTATTTGATCTGGATTATGATAAAAATAAATATGGAAATCCTATAATACATAAACACTGTGAACCTTTAGTGTATCATTCTATCATCTATTATTTCTATTGTTTTTTTACATGATCAGTGTCAGTGTTTAACATCCTGTGAAAGACGAGATATTCTTTAAAACAGAAGGTTTCATTTTGGTTGGATCCATGATGTGTCTGTTTGCTCCATTGACTTTTCTCTTTTCCAAAATTGAATTTGCCCAGTAATATGCAAACATTTGAATATACCTGTGAGAGGTCACAGGAGGTCAATGACGATGATATAGCACCGATGCAGCCCATTTATCATGTTTTGAAGTAAGGATTACAGAGGTCCACCATGTCATTGGATGGATTTTATACAGTTAACCCTCTGCCCTTCTTTTTGTCTCTTTTCTTTTGTTATTTCACTTTTTTCTTCCACAATACATCAGCATTACTAATGTGATGTACACCTATAAAAGCTTTCAGCCGAAGGTCTTGTTGCTACAGACTTTCTTATAAATGTTGTCCCTGTTGATTGTAATAGCTCTCTCTCTCTCTCTCTCTCTCACACACACACACACACACACACACATAGACAACTTCCAAAACATTTTGTATAATCTCATCATCCTATTGATTTGTTGATGTGTCACACCTGATGCACAATATACACTGCCTCTGCAGTCATAGTCACAGTGTGATAAATGTGTGACATGACTAACTGAAAGGAGATGAAAAGACTTATGTATTTCGACAACTTCAAGTAAAGACGTGAGTGGGATTATAAAATGTTTATGAACTTGCAGCAAGCAAATACTATGTTAGTATATGCTTATTATTCTCTTAACAGTAATATAGTCTTTATAGTTTATATGCTTCAAACAGTCAAACAGCTCTCAAGAAAGTCAGCCTCAACTTAGAAAACTGGCACTTACAGAATGTAACCATGGAAGTGTCAGGTTGTAATGTGACATGAATGAATGTCTAGAAAAGATCTGTGCTGGTTTCAGAAAGTATTCATTAGGTACCAGCTAAGCAAAAACAAAGAATGAACTAAGAAAGATTACAGCTTTATCATTTTTTAATCAACCAGAGGCTGCACCACTCATTTCAAGAGGCAAATATTTTAATGCTACCTACGGAAAAAAATCCAAATAAAGCCACATTACTACTCTATGTCTAAAATCTGTTAAAATAGAAGAGTAACATGCTTAGATCTTGTTCTTCTGACAATGAGAAACAGTTTCATTCCAGAATGTGAAACATCAATTTTACAATTAATGCTCAAAAATGTCAAAATGACTATATACTGTACATCCAAGACTCAGTCTTTACATTGTATCTCTGTTTTCCTTTGCACATTTACAATATGCCATCATATTCATCGCATGAAACAATCAAAAATGTGATTTAGCTCATCTATTAGATATTCCAAAATGACATAACTGCATGAAGAGTGCCTTCACACCATGGACTTCACAATATATAACAAGTTTAAGTCCTTTCCTCCTGCTATGGTTTTTTAGCTATTTCAATTCTCCTTTTCTGCCAGTCATAGTTGGAGTTCGACATAAAAACAGACAAACGAAAACCAAAGTCATACCTACACTCTTAAATATGAACAACAGTGTTGTTAGGGGGATGAAACCAATCTTTATGTTTAAATAGGAACAAATTTACTAAAAGTTTGCATCACCTTAATTCCACACTTCTATATTCAGCATCATCAGGCAGTGAAAAACACCAGTAGTGAACATCTTTTTTGTGACATTTTTTACAAGTGGACAAATGTGCCTGTTGCATATTTTCCCGTGAGAAACGGCTGCAAGGAATTAAACTGACCACTTGTTAGATAAAAACAGCTTCATCCAGAACGAATACTGCTTATTGCTCTAATGCATACTGCTTTGAATGGAAAGACCTGCCATTCCGTCTCATAAGTCCACTTCTACTTACTTTATCCATTCTGATTGTAAGATTCCTACATGTTATTCTTCTTTTCTTTATTTGGCATTTTACTGATATTCCTTATGAGTATTTTATCGTATTATGTTTTTAGTTTCATTTAAATCATTTATGCTGTCTTTCTCTTTATTCTCTTTCTCTCTCTGGAGAGACATTTTGTTGTACCGGGCTGCTCGTTCAATGCCAATAATATTGATTCTGATTCTGATTCTAGCCAGTCAGCAAGTGTAGAGTTAGTAAATCAGTAAACCGAAAGCATCCTTGCAAGGACTGATGAAGATGAGGCCGCTGCTATGATCACCTTTTTGTGTTTTCGCCTCTCTTGCTTCATAAGGTATTGTGTCCCTGGTGTCCTTGTCAGTGCTTTCCTATGAGCGCTACACCGCTGTGCTCCATTCCTCCCAAGCGGACATCTCAGACTTCAGGAAGGCCTGGTTGTGTGTAGGAGGCTCCTGGCTATACTCTCTCCTCTGGACATTGCCCCCCTTTTTAGGATGGAGCAGCTACGGGCCGGAGGGCCCCGGTACCACCTGCTCTGTCCAGTGGCACCTCCGCTCACCCACCAGCGTCTCATATGTGCTGTGTCTCTTCATCTTCTGTCTTCTACTGCCCCTTCTACTGATGATCTATTCTTACGGACGAATCCTGGTTGCCATTAGGAGGGTGAGTTCATAACAACCAAGTAATCAGATGTGTGCAGTGCCATGCAAAAGTTTGGGCACCTCCAGTTAAGACATTTTTTACTGTGAATAGCTAACTGAGTGAGCGATATTTTCCACAGGACAAACAGGAAAAATCAGTTAAATATGGATTGAAGAAATGATATTTATCTTTTCATTTTCCAACTTACAGCATTTGGAACAAAAAAATGAAAGTTATTTGTGCAGATCTAGTTGCTCAAGGAAGTAAGAACCGTCACTGCAGAGTCCACTGAGACTTCCTAATGTGTTTATCTGTGAAACAGGAATTTGGTGTGCCTGACTAAAAAACACTGAACACTTTCTTGGTCCTTCACTTGTCTTTTTAACCACATTTCTTCATGACACTTGAAACTGGGATACTTGAAAAATCATTACTGTCTTCTAATAGCTTTATGATGCTTTCTGGGAGTCTTGTATTTTGATCGGCAGACTGCTTCTTACATGATCTCAAGTCATGTTTTCAGGAGTGCTACAGTAAGAGTCTAAAATTTGCATCTCTTGATATTTCATAATAATAAATATGACCAAACCACAGAGCTGAAAAGTTAGTTAAGGTCTTAGATATTAAGAACATAAATTAACTGTGACTTGAGGGGTTTGAACTATAGTAGCTATTTCATTTTTCTCTACTCTCTAATAGTACAAAATGAACAACTTTGCACAATTTTTCCCTTATATTTATGCCTTTCATCTACACCCTAAACACTGCCAGAGTTCTCATCATCCAGATGTTTTCATTCTTTTGCATTTCTTCTGTGAGTAAATGGTGCCTTAGTGAATATAAACATTACCAAATAATAAAACCAATCACCAAAACCATCCATATCTAGGGGTACTGGACTGCTTGTTGTGATCTGTGTGCATTTTTTTTTCTCTTATCTAGTTGTGAGTGCCTTGCTTGAAGCTCATCGTCATGGTGAAATAGTTAGCGGTGCAGCTTTGTTAACATATTTTATACAAACTTTGTCAACATTACCCACTAAAAAACAGATACAGATGTTGAGTTTGCAACTTTTACACAACACACAGACCAGAGATGTCATTTTCCAGGATAATTTGCTCAAAGTGCTTCTATTTCACCTTGTCCATTTACTCAAGTATGAACCTGTAATAGCTCTGCTAATGTGCGCTCCATTGTTCCTCTCAGCTGTTAATGTGCTCCAGAGACAGACACAAGGTTTTGTCTTTGAACCTGAGCAGTGGTTGTCAAACTTCCGCTAACATTCGGTCGTGGGTTTTCATGGAGATTTCCAGGCTTGTCAAGCCACTGGTCTGTTTACAATCTGAGAATCAATTCATCCAGCATGAGAAGGGAAAGAGGGGTGGAGTTTTCCAGGGAGAGTTGGTGTGCTTCTTTGCAGTGACCTCTGCAGTGACCCCTCTCAGTTTCCGATGACTAATGCTCGTCTTTGTGGGGCTTATATAAACCTGCCAGTCATAAATATAATTGGTAATTACAGACTCCCAGTTGGTGTTGGGTTCTACCATGATCTTCGCCTCTACTCCCATGAATGAATCACCTCGAATGTATTTTTAGATCATGGGAGCAACCTGTTACCATTGGATACCCAGTGTTATATAAGTATCTTTTTTTTTTTTAAAATAAACTTTGTATACCCAAAGGAGTAGCAGCAGACTTCATGTGCTTTGCCACTGAATTGGGGCTCAGCTGTGTACCATATACGAGTCTTGGCGCTTAACAATCTGTCTAGGGAACCTCCTGCTGGTGCCTCAAAGGTGACTTAAATTGACATGTCAGAAGATGTGACATTCATATCTGCAGGATCATTGAGGATCAAAACTGAAACAGTTTCTCTTCGCGGACCAATTTATGCTGCATTTAGATTGCTCTCACGTTATGATCAAAAAGTGTTTTTCTTTCTAACACTCACACATGAGAAGTACATTCTGCTCAGTGGGTCGTTTTAGCTGCTGAAAAGGACCAGTACTGCTGTTTAGTTGCATACAAACATCATTCATCTGAGACAACAAGGTGCTTTTAAAATTGTGCCAGAGTATAATTGAGGGGAAAAATAAGGTTTAGCCATGCAGAAATCACTGCTGATTAAGATCATTGTTATTATAATTTGGTTTAACTTAAAAGAGGATCATGAAGACACAGAAACACAGGTCATGACTCAAAACCCAACAGGAGATAGGTAATCGGGGGTATGAGAGGTGTGCAACAATTTAACCAAAAGGGCACTGAGTTCCCCCGTGAGGGGTTTCTTTCACGTTACAGAGATGCTCATTTATTCAAAGAGCACCACACCAAGCATCACAGAGGTAATTACACAGAAGACCACAATCGATACTGGGAAGGTGACAGTCACCACAAATGAGATTCTGCTGTAGTAGTTGGCTTATTATATATCTGAGCTAAATTTAGCACATCAGAGCCTGTAGAGTCACCAGAATGCACTTAGTGTTGACATTTTTTATATAAAATGTTAACATTTCTGGAACCATATGGTCCTAAGTGTGTGTTGGAAGAGAATGGGGGGGTCTTAGTCAGAATAGTGGATTGAGATCCTTGATCCTTGAGATTGAGATGAGGATTTTCTAATGGGAAATATTTAAATTATTTTAACTAAGAGAAACAATACAATGATGTATAAGCGTCCATATTAAGAATAAGTATACAGGTGAAGGCAGCAAAATGTAATTGAATAAAAGGACTGTTTATGCCTGCTCATTAATAAAAAACAATAATGATTTATGATAATATGCTTAGTATATATGACAAATTAGTTTCTATCAAATGATCCACAAATATTAAAACTTATAAGATGTTAAGTTATTCAAATAAGGAAACTGGATTTTTTTCTTTTGCAAAAATAAAATAATTGGTATAGATATTTTTTCTATTTATTTTGAAAAAAAATAACACACATTAACAGAATAACAAAAACACAAAAGTACTATAAAGTCTGAAGAAGTGCAGAATGAAGTAAAAACTTATTAGTTCCTGTCCCCGTTTCTAAAGAAAATTATCTCTTCCTTACAGTCACTAAATTATAGTGTCTGCAAGGAACAAAAAAGAAATGATCCACTTGTACAAATACATACATGATCATATATGCACTGCATACACATACATATACCTACACACACACACACACACACACACACACACACGCACACACACACACACACACACACACACACACAC
>JAVQJG010076673.1:0-10224 GCA_036024015.1 Craterocephalus amniculus | reverse complement strand
CCCTTTCTCCCTTCTTCCTTTCCTTTTCCTCCTCCGTAACGTTCCCGTTCCTTTCCTTTTCCTCCTCTGTAACGTTCCTTTCCTTTTCCTCCTCCGTAACGTTCCCGTTCCTTTCCTTTTCCTCCTCCGTAACGTTCCCGTTCCTTTTCTTTTCCTTTTGCTTAACGTTCCCGTTCTTTTCCTTTTCCTCCTCCGTAACGTTCCCGTTCCTTTTCTTTTCCTCCTCCGTAACGTTCCCGTTCCTTTTCTTTTCCTCCTCCGTAACGTTCCCGTTCCTTTTCTTTTCCTTTTGCTTAACGTTCCCGTTCCTTTTCTTTTCCTTTTCCTCCTCCGTAACATTCCCGTTCCTCTGTCCTCTGGGATTCTGGACCAGGTTAACATGCGGCTTCTTTTCTGCTCAGTAAAGTCTCTGGACCGTGGAGCTTGATGAAGGTTTCCACGGTAACCTTTGCTGATGGGTGGCGTTGACCCTGGTGATGATGCTGATGGTTCTGGAAACCGGATTAGACTGGTTGAACAGGGATTTTCGGGCTGGCTGATTTTATCCAGGCCATCCTCTCAGTCAGAGAAGCTTCATCGCAGCCTGGAATGAACAGATGACATTAGATGAGAAAGCGAACGTTCCGGCTGATTCCGCTGGTTCCAGACCAACCAGACCGACCCTCCATGTGAACTTTAACTTTTATCAAACTCAGCTTCTAAAACTCGGCAGCTCTGCTGACACTCGTCACATTTGCAGGGTTGGTTTTATGCAGAGAGGCTTTATAGCCCAGTAAGTCCACATTCCCCACTCAGACACGCGCCGGCCCGCTCAAACAACTCGGCATAACGACCCAAACACTGTTAGCGCTGCGACCGCTAGGGCCTCCTCTGCATAAGAGGGGGCGTATGTATATCAGCCCGGCGCAAGTGGGGGCACTGGATCGCATCGCCTTGCAGCGGGCATGTCCTGAGGCGCCACGCTCAGACGGTCACCCACCAGCAGCTGGCAGCCTCTCATCTGACTACCATGAAGCCCGTGCATGTCTATCTCTCCGGCAGCCTTTCACTTCTGAATGGCGGGCTGACTGCAGAAATTGCCCCTGTCCACCATGTGCACTGAATATTTAACTATGAATATGAAATATCTTGGCAAGACTTCAACCACCTTCAAAAGTGAGCGTCCCTCCGCCTCTCTCAGCATTCAGTCCGGATTCTCCTGCTTTTCTTTGCTCCCCCGCGTCGATCATCCCACCCTGTATGGAGGGATGTCAGAGGAAAGCGGTGGTGAATGATCTTCTCCGGTTGGGCTCCGGAGCCAGCAGCTGAAGGGAAACCTCCAGACTCCGAGGCTGGTGATAAGGTGAGGCTCCTTCAGAGCTCCGAGGGAGGAGACTGACGGAGTGAAGGAAAACATGACGGCTGAGGAGCTCCGTCTCTCCTTTTTCCTTCAGCTGAATCCACACTGAGGCCCTCACTGTTTGATTTTCTGAACCTTTACAACTTTCTTTGGTTCACGACGAGAGGAAAGTTTGAAATGAAGGAAAGGCGAAGCGAGACCAGAGGAAAACAAGACTTTCCTCCACCTCGCCCCCCGTCTGGTGGAGCTGGCAGGGAAGGGACCAAAGATTTTTTTAAAAAGTGGAAAGTTGGAAACAACTGAACTGAACCCTTTAAAGCACAAACTTTTTAACCTTTTAAATCTACATTTTTTACTTTAGGGGGGTATATCTACCATTTATTACGATGTTACATGTCAAAATAATCAAAGTGAAGTCACCTCTGGTGTCCACTAGGGGGCAGAAGACAAGTATCATGTAAACTGCAGAGTTTTGAGCGAAGTTTTTACCATAAATGATGCAAAATGTCTCCGAAAAGATACATTTGGCTTTATGGGGTCAAACCTGCTCGAATAAAAAGAAGCGAACTTTAATAGAAGAGAAAGTATGTGAGGATAGATGTGTGTCATGATCTGAACCCAGGAGGGAACCAGGACAGGAAGCTCAAACAAACTGAGGAACGATTTCCGAGATAACTGGAATTATGTCAGAGCTGGGAATTTGTGATTCCCATGGACAGACCATGCAGATACGTTTCTAGTATAATCTACAGCGGGCTGTTAATGATGATTACTGTGTTACCATGGACCTGTTCGGGAAAAATCACAAGCGGTTTATTATTTAATTATCAGCTGAAATAACTGGAGTTATCATAATGCCAATGTTTACAGTGTGTCTGTGATTTTCTACTTTTATGCAGCTTCTATAGAGGCTCGCCTTTTAGCCGTTTGGCCTCCATTTATTCCGAGTTGGTGCAGCTGATTATGACATCCCTTACTCGCAGAAGTCCGAGACAACTGGAACGTACCACTAGCTTAGAAAAGAACCAGGATGGAACTGGAGTGCAAAACAAAAGCTAATTAAAAACGCGGTTTGTGGGTTTTTCTGTTACTCCAAGTCCAGTTTTTGGATTTTCTGACTGGTAAAGACCGTAAAGAGGAAGCAGAGACCCGACAAAAACCAGAATCTGAATCCAAAGAGTGAAAATAATAAGCCCAGATTGAGGTCCGGCCCAACAGAGGGGATGTTCTCAGGCTCGTTTTCGTGTTAGGGGTACCTCAGGGCTCCGTGTTCGGACCACTTCTTAATTTGATATTTCTTTCCTTTATTTGTGATGATGTTTCTGTCCATAAAAGCACCAAAAACTTTGACTATCAGGGATCTAAAAACCCAAATGAAGCTCTAAGAAGTTCAGAGATCAGGTCGCTTCCTCTCCATGACCTCGCACATCACTGCTAAACACCAACGTCCTGCATGAAACATCTAAATATATATATTATATATTTGGTAATTAACCACAAATGACTGACGGTTTATTCCTTTAGGAGGGAATTAAATATAGTTAAGGAAAATATATTGCAGCATCATCTTGGTCAAAACAAGCCGATTTAATTGAAGCAAACTGAATGTGTCTACAATCAATTACTTGCAAACGACATGCTGCTATTTTGAAATAAATCTTTTGAAATTTCTTGTTTAACTTCTTTTATTTTGCACGGGTGTCTGCTTACGCACAAAGTATATCTTTATTTATCTTTGGATATAATACAATTTGTTGAAATTATCCCTAAATTACCAAAAATTCCCAATAATTTCTGTGTTTCTACTTTGTGTCCACTTTGTAATATTTTCAAAATTTCCCAGCTTAACTTCCGATGGAAAGTTTCTGGAAATTTTCAGGAAATTTTACTCCCCTTTGCAACCCTACTTACAGTGCTGTTCTGTTTATAATTTATTACTTGGTTAATTTATTTTTACATTTCATTAAAGCGCCATAGTTTATTGTGCTTCAGTTTCTTTCATGAATAAATGTAACTTTTTTTAACTTGAAGAGGCAGGAAGTAATTTCAGTTTGACAAAGAGCCGTGGGGCTTTAACATGGTTTAATTTTAATAATAAAGTTTATTTGTGCAGCACTAACTGCAGTGGTGTCCACACATAAAATAAATAAAGTTTGATTGAAGAAACGCAGAAATAACAGCAAATGCTGTTTGTAATCAAAGAAGCAAAAATGAAAGAGGAATATAGATGAGAAACACTGAAAACTTTAAGTTGCTGCAAAGTTTTTTTCTTTCATTACAAGCTGATTTACCCTGATGCACAGTGATGCTGGATCATGTGACAGGACAGTTAATCAGACAGGTAATGAGTGACGGAATGGCCAGGTGCACCGATTAAACCCAAACATCCACCGACTCCAAAGAGCTGATGAAAGTCAGACTGTGTCTTTTTTCCAACTCATCTACAGACAAAATTTATTGTTTTTTGTTCAAAGAGTTATTCCTTCACCACCTAGAGAAAATCTCACCAAGCAAATCCAAGCTCAGTTTTAAACATGTCGATTTTATGTTATAATATAGTTATATATAGTTTATGTTATAATAACATTATGCAGCAAATATTCCAATATTTCCTCTATACATCCACATATCACATAACTGGGTAGTTTTTTATGTCTACTGGAAGATTTTAGTCTTCATGAGTTCCACTGAAATTAAAATTTTGTATTCTGATTAAATGAGAAACATGAACATTGTAGAATAATCACTGTTAATATCAAATATATGTAGCATATAACCTAAAAGGGATAAAATAAATAAAATGATAAAATCACTTAAGTAGCCTAATTTATGTCATCACAATTTTTGTTTAAAAGTAATCAGTTTAATGAGATCCTTTAGGAAATGTGAGTTTATTCCAGGATACATGCATCATATGGAGAGTTCTTCATGGTTCTGGATCCGGTTCTGAGGACTCAGATGGTCTGGGTACTCCGGTCCAGACCGGCTCAGACCCAGCTGCTTCTGGTTCTGCTGCAGGTAAAACATGTAAATAGCCGAACCTGCAGCATCTTGCAGGAAGAGACTGAAAGTGTCCCTCATGCCCCCCCCCCTCCAGCCAGACTCTGGACCCGGCACCATGGAGGGGAGGTAATTGGATTTGTTGTCACTTCCCCTGGCTGGCAGGCCCGGCCTGTCGGCTCAGCTTAGTGATGAAGACGTCAGCCTGACAGGGACCCTGGGAGAGGATCAGCTGGAGTCCTGGACCAGGCTAATAAAGCTGTGGTCATGCCACCGCCATGATGGCACGGCTGCAGCCAGCTGTTACCTCTGCCACCTCTCCTCCGGTGCCGCTGGCCGGGTCAGGAGGAGGGGGAGGCGGCTTTATTAAAGCAGATGTCGCCCCCCCCTCGCTCTGCTGGAGAGGTCACAGAGACCCCCCATCTCCTCCGTGGCTGCAGTGGTTGTGGGCCATGTTGGCAGCAGACACCGTGTCATGAAGCGGCGTGTTGCTCGACATCTTATTAAAGCGCTGACAGCGAGCGGCGAGCGCGGAGGTTCAGGCTCCGCTGCAGCTGTCCCCCGGTTCACCTCTACAGCCCATGATCCCCGTCTGCAGCGTGCTTCTGTGTTTCCTGGAAAGAAGGAAACAGCTGATTTACTGAAACATGTCCATCGTAAATAAAAACAGATTGTCAGGCCTGCAGAGCTTTATTCTTCAGCTCCTCCTGAGTCTGATACCAGGGTTTAGTCCTTAGTTTCCCACTTCCTCCCTGTGGTAATGAATGCTTTATATTATTTCAGAACTGCTAATTAAACTAGATCTTCAGGAATTGTTCTCCAGGATCCTTGAAGGACTTTCCAAACCTTTGTTCAGTTGTGTTCCCAGTGCAGATGATGCCACATTGTTCCAGCAATGGGGGGATCCGTCCCTCCATCAGTCCAGGTTTTAGCTCATATGTTCTTTGTGATCTTTGCTGTTTTTCACACATGAAACTGAAGACATGACAAAGAGCCTAAAGATCCAGTTTAAACTGGTTCTTTGCTAAGTTATTGTGTTTTGACATGACTCTTGTTAGTCTTTTTATCCTGAATGATTCACATCAACCCACCTTATTTCACTGACCCACATCATGCTGGTCACATCAGTGGTTTATTTGTCTGAATGCGGCACTTTTGTGTGAGAAGTTTAGCTGTGAACAGATGAAAACTTTAATGTAGCACAGGAAGAAAAACATCTGAATTCCGGAGGAGTGCTGCAGGAGTCTGCCGTCGCTTCTGCATCCACAATAAATCCCAATATGAATAATAAATATGAGACATTTTAGTGTGTTTCATAAAGCCGGGAAAGGCTGCTGTCCATTTAATGTCACAGCTGCTTTATTAGAAAGAACGAGGGAAAAGAGGTTGTGGTGCAAAGTGAAGCAGACACACGCATCAGTATGATTTCTTCCCCGGCTGCACGTCTGGACCCAAATATTTCACTCTGATGATATTAGTGGGGAGATAATCAGAGTTCAGATATTTGTGCGAATATAAACCTGCTGCCTGTATCTTCTGGGGTTTTCAGGGTCATTTTTATAAACCAAAATATTTTAAATATATCTGACACATTAAAAAATTAGCCCAAATTTCTCTGTCCGAACAAATTTCCTGCATTTTAAAGAACTGATATTACATGTGAAGGGTGGTAAAGGAGGAAGGACTGAAATGATGATGATGAGGCAGACTGATGCTGGAAGTAAGATTATTCAGTGGACTCAATGGACCAAAAGATGCTGCATTGGCAGGATGATAATATCTACAGAGAGAGTTAATGACTAGCCAGGTGCAGGTGTGGTAATCAGGAGACAGAACTCAGGTGAGCAGGAAATAAGAGGACAGTTTCTACAGAAAATAACAGGAAGTAAGAGAACAGATAAGCTAGAACAGGATCCTACCAACAGTAGAACCAGAATTCCAACAAACAGAAGCAAAACCCACAGATCTGGACTTTTTTAAACGGCTGTTAAAGACAAACCTGCAGATTCTATGTAATCACATTTTCCCAGTAAAATGTCTGCCACAGAGATGGAATAATTAGATCAGATCTACAAGCTGCTCACAGAGCCTGAAGACCCGTTTGGGGATGGGTTTGGATGCCGTTACATACCTGTTGGATGCTTGTTGGATGCTTGTTAGATAGCTTTGGATGGCCGTCGGATGGTATTGGATGGTGTTGGATGGCGTTGGATGCTTGTTGGATGGTGTTGGAATGGTGTTGGATGGCGTCTCATGCCGTTGGATGCCTGTTGGATGCCGTAGGATGGTGTCAGATGGTGTTCGATGGTATTGGATGGTGTTGGATGCTGTTGGATGCCGTTGGATGCCTGTTGGATGCCTGTTGGATGGTGTTGGATGGCGTTGGATGGTATTGGATAGCCGTTGGATGGTGTTGGATGGTGTTGGATGGTGTTGGATGGCGTTGGATGGTATTGGATGGCCGTTGGATGGTGTTGGATGCCTGTTGGATGGCCGTTGGATGGTGTTGGATGCCGTTGGATGCCTGTTGGATGGCGTTGGATGGAATTGGATGCCTGTTGGATGTTGTTGGATGGTATTGGATGCCTGTTGGATGTTGTTGGATGGTATTGGATGCCTGTTGGATGGTGTTGGATGGCCGTTGGATGGTGTTGGATGGTGTTGGATGCCTGTTGGATGGCGTTGGATGGTATTGGATGCCTGTTGGATGTTGTTGGATGGCCCTTGGATGCTGTAGGATGGTGTCGGATGGTATTGGATGGTGTCGGATGGTGTTCGATGGTATTTGATGGTGTTGGATGCCGTTGGATGCCTGTTGGATGGTATTGGATGGCCGTTGGATGGCGTTGGATGGTATTGGATGGCCTTTGGATGCCGTTGGATGGTGTTGGATGCCGTTGGATGCCTGTTGGATGGCGTTGGATGGAATTGGATGCCGTTGGATGCCTGTTGGATGGCGTTGGATGGAATTGGATGCCTGTTGGATGGTTTCTGATGGTGTTGGATGGCTGTTGGATGCCTTTGTATGCCGTTGGATGGTATTGGATGCCGTTGGATGGTGTTGGATGCCTTTGAATGCCGTTGGATGCCTGTTGGATGGTGAGTAAATCTGCAGATATCCAAGGTTGCATCAACCTTTACTTGTGCGATCTTCTCTAAACGTGCGTAACAAACCCTGAGTCAAACTGCAGGACGAGTTGGATGGTAGATCATTGATGAGAACGAAACAGCGGCCATTTCCCTTGCAGCTCTGTGAGCAGCGACGGTGTTTTCCAGCCTCGCCGACGTCTCCCTGCAGGCTGTCAACACATCGTCGTGCTGCTGCAGGTATTTTTAAGATGTGACCTCCATATTTAATTAAACCCAGAGAACGTGGCAGCAGGTAGCCGGGTAACAAAGACGTGACATTCTGTTGCAGGACGAGTCTGCACAGATAAACCGGCCTCACGCGCGACGAGAACTTTCTATCAATCACCAGAAAAAAGTCTGTTAATCCGAGCTCAGATGCAGAATTCTGGGTTTCCTTCTGGGCCGTAGTTCCTTCCTTCATAGTTTATCCAACCATAAGTTTCCTGAGTGGCGACCGGGGTCCGACCTGCTGCTGCTCCGCCCGGGACCTTCTGCAGAGTGATCCAGCATAAAGCCTGGGAGGAAACATGCTGGACTCGGTAATGCAGGTGCGTGATCTCTGGCAGCCTCACACACAGAAACGGGAAAACAGCGACAACATCCAGCAGCCAAAACAACCACCGGTACCTGTGTGTGTGTGTGTGTGTGTGTGTGTGGCACTTGTAAAAGTGTGAAGATCAATTAAACAGAGTCAGGGCGCTGATGGCCGGGGGTCCCTGTGGTGGTCTCCTCAGATAATCAGCAGCCCTGGGCCGTCTGTAATCTCTCTGAGGAGTGTTTGCTTTCACACGCTGCCGCTAAAGAGGGATTAGAACGTTACACCGAACGTCACACCGCCCATAGACACACGGGGGGGTGGGGGTATCAGAGCTAACCTGTTCAATGTGCAGAAAATAAAAACTGAGAAACTGCAGAGCTGATCCAGGAGCTCAGAGGTCATCAGTCCAGTCCAGAAGATACCTTCTCCTCCTCGCCTCCAGTTATGCACCACTGGTAAAACTCAATTATAAGTCGCTTTGGATAAAAGCATCAATGTAACGTAATCTCATCACAGCACCAGGGAGAGATGCTGAGGTCACCTGACCCAGAACCCGGGATCCTCAGAACCCGGACCTGGAGCCGGGTAGATCATCTGGACAGAGAACGGAACAAAAGACTGAAACATCACAGAAGAGTTTAGGAAAGCTTTCCTGGAAAGTTCTTTAAGGATCCTGGAAAAGTTTTAATGTAAGGTCCTTCCATGATCCAGGAAATGTTCTTGAAAAGCTTGTTCTTCTAGAAAAGGTGCTGAAACTGGAAGAAAGCCCTGGAAGCGGATCATTTTCGGTCAGAGAGTTGCTGCCTGTCAGTGTGGGACAGACAGACAGAACTTCTTACTCCATCCTGCTCCGTTTCTGACTTCATAATCTTGTTTCTCTTTATTCTGTTCATTTGTTGTTTTCTTCAGTTCAAAACAAAGAAAATATATTTTCCACCAATATGTTTGATAAACAACTAAATCTAAGTTATTCATCAGAAAGTCGTTTCTGTTCTCTGGGTGGTTTTTCAAACAGCCGGCTGTCCCATCCAGCCGCTCGGACTTCTTCCTGCAGGTTCCCGTGATCCAGATCCCAGCGATCCTGCTGATTCGTGTCTGGTTCAGGTGTGTTGGAGCAGGAAAACATAAATCCTGCAGGACTCTGATAGGAAAACGCTTCTTAGAACTGCAGCGACTCTGGTTCTGACCCGGACGCTTCTGTGCAGCAAACAGTTCTGGTTTAATCTGGTTCTGACGGGTCGGTCTGGGTCAGAATGAAAGATCTGAACCGACCACTTCATCAGTTCTCCTCTTTACACATGAAGCTGGCAGCTGGCTGGAGTAAACCCGGACCTGTGTGTGTGTTTGACACACTGATCATGGTTTTTATTTGCTGTAATGAATCCTTCGGATGAGGAGGAACATTTGCTGTTTTTCACAGAATCATTTTTAGATTAAAAACATTTAGTTTTATGTTTAGATTTAGACGATGATCCAGTTTTTTCTGCACCCTGTAAACTCCACCGCCGAACATCTGAAACACAACTACATGGCTTTGTGCGTTTCTGGTGGACATGAAAACATATTTTCTCACACACACACTCACAGACAGACACACACACCGCCTGGAAGCAGCGATTTCATGTACAACAGCAGCATCTTCAGTCTGAAAGCTGCAAAGCTGCAGAACAATAGAGCAGCCCTGTGTGTGTGTGTGTTTATAATCACTGCCATTTACAGGAAGACAAAAGGTCTGTGAGGATGCGCTCTGAGTGCACGCATTAACATTTACGGAGTGTGTTGTTGGGCTGGTCCTGATGCAGCTGATGCAGGAAAATGTCCTGAACGTGTTGGAGGCAGCTGGCATCAAACCACCGACCAAAACAACACCGACGTCTTCAGGGATGTTTCCATCAGCTAACACCGCCGCAGAATTACGCCGCCGTTAACGGGGGCAGAAATATAAGAAGATATGATGTAATTCCGGGTTTCTGCTTTTATTTCTATCTGATTTCATTTAAACTCAAAATTTATGATAAATTAAAATCTAGACATAAATTTAAGGACTAACTTTCCTGTATTTTTATCCATTTATCTGTTGCTTTCTCCACCATCCATTTATCTTAACACGCCGGTAAATATTTTAGCTTATTTTGATTTAAAAACAATTTTATCTATTCATATTTCTTTTCTATTTATTTGTTCACAACTACATTTATTATTTAGATAGATAGATATT
>JAVQJG010076643.1:0-26043 GCA_036024015.1 Craterocephalus amniculus | reverse complement strand
CCATTTTCTGAACCGTGAGAACCCACGCATACACGGGGAGAACATGCAAACTCCACACAGGAAGGCCAGTTTCAAGCCCCTCCTCAGCCGGAATCTGGCTCCGGCCAACTTGGGACTCGAACCGGCGGCCTTCTCACTGTGAGGCCACAGTGCTAACCACTACACCACTGTGCAGCCCTGATCATTTTCATATCTATGCTAATTAGTTGTTCAGTGTTAAGTTTTGCTAGTACAAACAGTTAGTTTTGTTAGTACAAGTGGCAATAGAAGGTCACAGTTTTAAACTAGTGAGAAAGGCAAATATAAGAGAAAGACAATTCATTTAGCCATAAAATAACAAAAATTAATTTAGTTGGAAAAAACTCATAAAAAATCGAAATCGAGAACTTAAAATCAAGAATTGAATTGAATCGAGGCTCGAGTGAATCGTTACATCCTTAGTAATGTGGTATTACTGGTTATTAGTCTTGGATATGTTGAGGACTTACAACAAGTGTTTGCTTGCATTATTGTTTTTATGTAGCATTGGGTCTTTCCTGGACACCTTTTCCTGTTTTCGCATTTTAGGCAGATGCATGAAATTCTTTTATTTTTGCCAATGATATACTGGAGCCATGTGAATACCGAGGCGCCCCCAGAATGATTTGCTCGTGAGTGAAATAACTAAAGATATTTAGATGTTGATTATATGTTGATACTGGAATGATAGAATAATTTCCAAATCCATTTGGAAAATGGATTAATGTGTCTTATTTTATTAAATAATGGAATAGTTCCAACAATGAAACTCGTATTCAACGGGTACAAATCTGAAAACTATTGAATGTTTGTCAGATTTGAGCAAGTCTGAAGGTGGTTAAGAGATATTTTGAAAAAAAGAACAGAACAATATGTGGGTTATGTTTTTATAGCAGGTTTTTTTGTGTGAACATTTTTCCCTGAAGGTCTCCAGATGGTGCAAAAAAGGTCCATAGAGCACAAAAGATAGATGAGAAAAAAAGACACTAAAAAAAAGGAAATCTTGCTGAAATTCACACAACAACCAACAATACAAATAGAATTTCCCCAAAAAGTTGATTAAAATGTGCCAAAAAATCCCCAAGGGTTAAAAATCAGTGAGCATGACTATGGCTTTTCATTTTTAGTAGATTAATGTAGTAACAACCCTCCAATGAGAAATTTCTGTACACATGGGTCCATATGATGATACTAAAACATCAAAGTCAAGCAACAATAAGCAAAACACACATTTTAGAAAAGAGGTATTAAACTGAGAAACACAGAAATATAGATAAATGGCTTTCTTTAAGTGCTCAGATTATCAAAGAACCCTTTAACTCAAATGTGACAAAAACTTTTTTACAGTCAATACAAAGAAGCAGATCATTAAAAAGTGTAGTTTGAGTAGCAAAACCGTAATGTATTAATGCAGAAGCAGAAATTTTTGCAATATGAATTTTAAAACTTCAGCATGAGGAAACCTGAGTTTCGATAATCTCTCTTTTTTTAAACTGAAAGTATCCACTTTCATATCATGTTAACTATGAAGAAAGTCCAGACATGCTGTGAAGAAACCATTAATTGTGTATTTTCTCTGTACGTAAAGCTTCTTAATTCTTGTGAATTGATACCAGATGATCAAGTGACTCATTAATGTTGTTGTGATTGTCAGTTCCAGTATTGGCACATTGCTTCCGTGGAAAATTATCAAACATAAAAATGAAATGCAGACCCAGCAAAATCAATATGCGGTGGTACTGTGCCATATACGTAGGACAAGTTTCTCTGTATGAGTTATCTGCCTGTGAAGTGTTCGTCACGTTACACTGAATAACTGTGTCAGGCTGAAACTGAACAGGATGTGGCTCAGTGCAAGTTTGTCATTGTGGTAGAGACTCGTCTACCTTTATATTTAGCAGTTGTTTGTTGAACTTGTCTGGCTTTAATGGCTACTTTGTTTAAATTTACATTTCTTTGTAGAACAATTGGACCACTTAGCCAAATTGGGGACACCGTTTTCAGTGTTAATAAGAATTTAACTAGATATTTTTGCTGTTATTAATGTACAAGGAAACAGTGGGAGGGTATGTATGAGAAAGATAAGCACCGACCTTCAACTCTATGAGTTCAAAGCAAATGGGTCTTGTGGCTGACAGAATGAGTCGTTACTCCCATTGAGTAGGTACACATACATGCACACTGCTTCGTTGCATTTTTTTGAACAGTATAAGAACAAAAGAAAACAGCAATTGAACATGCCCACACATGTGACGTGTCGTACACACCTGCTCTGTGTGATTTGCGTCTTGCCCACCAGAACATGAAAACAGCCACAATGAGTATGGTCAGCACAAGTCCAGACCACAAACCTGCAGGCAGCATCCAGGAGGAGCAACCTGGGGCGAAAAGAGAAAAACAAGGAGGAACCAGGTTACGTCTTAATCAGTTTTCCTGGTTACGCAAGCGTTTAGATAAGCATTCTGCAACTTCTGGGAAAGCATGAAGTGTGTATGATGAGAAGGCAATGATGATAATGGGTGACTAATGAAATGATCTAGATGTTTCTCTTAGTTGGTCAGTTGTTCATACGAAACTGGACAGAGACATTTTGTGGTGTTTATTAGTGAATTAAAATTCAATATTATGCTTATCATGGTTTATCTTTATGTAAAGATTTCAAACTTTTCCTCCATGTCTAAAGAGACCCATGTGTGATATTTGGTACTGGGACAACAGGAACTCTGTTTGTCACAAAATATAAAATCATCTGCCAAGATTCACTTTTAAAAAAAAAGATGATTTTTCTAAGAACAGAGTAAATTGTATATACAGTATTTGAAGTGGTAGCTTAAAGCTGAAGTGTAAAACCTACCAGATTTTACGTTTCCACAGACTGCATCAGTTATTGAGCTTCCTGGAGATTTCAGCTCCCTGTCATAGTCATCACACCTGGATGCAACATGAATGGTAAGATTAAAAACAAATATCTAAAATGAAAGAAAAGCACATATTTAGATAGATATCTATCCATTTATCCATCCAAGAGACAGAAGGAAAGTCTGCTCTTGGTGTGGGAGGCTGTTCATCTAACCCACTAGTGGACTGGGAACCCTGGAATGCACCATCCCTGACTATGAGGCAACAGAAAAAAGCAAAAGGCTCTATAAGCAGAAGGATAAAAGATGAAACTAGTAGGATGGATCAAAAGCTAAAGACAAGAGCAAATAATGAGGAGAAAAAATCTGGAACTGTACACTTGGAAAAAAAAAGGTGACGTCAAACAGTTGGCTGCACATCAATCATGCACATCAAGCATCTTCATCATGCTCAAGAATCAAATGAGATAACAGGGTCCGGAAGCCAGGAGAGAGAAATAACTGTGCTACAGGACCCAACAGTCCCGACCCATCTGAGGCAGGTGAAGAAAGCCATGTGATGGAGATGCTACCCAGTAAAAATGAAGAACCCAGCCCACCAGAGGTACTCTGCATGAAGCAGCCAGACTGGCACAAAAAGATGAAAACATTCAGAGAGGAAGCAGAGAAAATCAGCCACTGGCTCTGTCTACAGAGGGAGATATAATCTGAAAGCAACATTGCGAAGAAAACGGCTGCAGCACATGGCAGGGGTTATACCTAGGAGATATTTCCTGGTTTAATTAATATTAGACCAGTAGAAATCTGTCCTCTGGTTTTATGAGTCCAAATCTGAGACTTTGTTTCCAGTCAAAATGCTTTTTTGATATACAAATAGGTGATGTAATGTTTCTTACGTGTGTGGTTACCACTGTGAAATATGGAGGAGTAGCTATAATGGTATGAGGTCTTTCTTGGTTGCAGTATTCGTTTTTTATCTCAAAATCCAGTCCACACTTAACCAAGCCTGGATCCCACTGAGAAGCCTCAGACAGCTGTTACAATGCTGTTATTCCATTACTGAGCCTAAATTATGAAATATAGGCACAGTAGGTGTGAAGTGGGATGTTTCAATTTTGTAGACCAAGGACATGTAATGAAACTGAGAGTCAGTTCCGTTGTCAAGGTGACTAAACCACTCTTTACCAGTATACATACAGTACAAATCCTACAGCTTTGTTATAGGTGACATAAGTAAATCAGGGAAGCAGTCTCGCCTGGTATGTGGGATGCAGGGTGAACTGTAGTCTGTGACGTTGCTGTAGGTTCCCTCTTTACACTGTGCACAGACCGTGTCAGTTGTTCGAGTGGCTGCAAGAAGGAATAAATTATAAACATTTTTTTCAGTGAAAAAGCATAAAAGCAGCATTATTCACTTTGAATTGTACATTTTAATCTTACCTTTGTTCAGGACGCCTTTACCTGGAGGGCATTCTGTCAGAGGAGTGCAGTGGTCACAATTTGTATGAGTGCAGAAGTAACCAGGCTCACACTCACAAACTGTGTTCTTTTGAGGCGTACAGGCACTTAATTCCCGCAGATTGTGTACTATAAAAATGAAAGATGTTCTTGTGTTAGCGATTTTAAAAAATAATTTTTTTTAGTTTGTCTCAGTGAATCTACGTGTGAGTGTGTGGGCGGTGATTTGCAGCTGAAACTTAACTTCCCTCAGACTAAATGACACACACAGCTACACAGTTTCCCCTTCTATTTCCAAGATGTGAAACATTTTTAAGAGTCCTCACTTGAAGATTTTAACTTCTGCTTCTGCATACAGCAGTTATCTTTGAGTTGTGCATGTATGAAAATAAAGAGCACTTGCTGGTCCTCACAGTGGGTTCAAAATGGTAACGAGAAAGACGAGTAGATTTATGACAGAATTAACAGAGCAACTGCAATACATCTGCTGCTATTCTATAAAAGGGCAGTAGCAGGCAAAGAGGAAGGGACTGTGTTTCTGTACTGTATGAGCACAGATACAGTACAGCCCATGCATATATTTACACTTACAGGGTAAACAGCTCTGGCAGATCATACAGTGGGACAGTTGGTTTGGCGTAGCTGTGTAAAACCCCAGTTCACAGTCATCACACTTTGTCTCCTGTGTTGCATTACAATTAGCTTTAACGTACTTTCCTAATGAGAGAAGGAAAAAACACAGAGATGTAATTTGCAAGTGGTGTTGCTGAGTAATCCAGAACATTTGAGAAATTAAACAAAGAAAAAGTCGATAAAACTTTGAGATGTTGACTGACCTGCAGGACAGTTTCTGCAATTCATACTTGTCATTTGTAGCTCGTTCAGTGAGATTCCTCCACTTGTGTGTAAAAGGTTCAGCTTTCAGTCTTCTTTTGCAGTCTTCCACCAAACTCGCTTCTAACCTCAAGAACAAACGCTGAACTGAAAGGGCACAGGTTTCTCTGGCGCTTGCTCACTCGATGCTCACACTTTCGTCTCCACTCCCCTTCTGATCTGTTTTACCTATTTGTCATGTAATTTCTAATCCTACACAATGGAAACCCCCATGAACCCTCATCTGCTGCTCTGCCCCTCTGTCTCTCCCTTTTTCCTTCCTGTCCTGGCCCCTCTCACTGTGAGGTAAATTGTGCATGTGTTTCCGTAACTATAAGACCAAAAGGCTGATTACGGCACTGTAACAGATCAGAGCAAAGCAGCGCCATGAGATACTTCCTCTCTGTACAACACCCCTTCCTTTCAGTCCATCTCTATTGTTTTCAATCAACCTTTGTCCCGGCCGTACGGGAATGGTGCTGAGCTCAAACTGCAAAGTTATATTGTAGATTGAGAATTGTTTCACAGGGCTCGTCTTCCTGTCACCCCATTTGCCCGCAGTGATTCTCTCATTGCTGCACACATAGAAAAAAAAAAAAAAAGTCTACAAATAGCTTTAAAAATGCTTACGGGTGCAAATTATAAGTGAGAGAGGAAGAGGGGCAGGAGGTGGGTGGTGAAAATGGAAAATAAATCAATGAGAAAAAGGGAAGAAGACTTGTTGAGAATTTCTTTGGGGAGAGATTTGATCGGATAACAATGTTACGATTCAGGTTGGACTGGGTTTTTACATCTCATTATGTAACTTGATACCCATACTGCACTGGTTCTTGTGAAAATGATAGAGGCATTAAGATGTCTGTTTGTTGCGACTGTATGATTGTGTATCTTAAGATTTCTCTTTCTTTTATATTAGATGATGAAAACATGTTTAACAACAGTTCTATTATTCGGTTTTGAGCTGGTCCTCCTTTATCTGCATCAGCAGCTTCAGTAATTTGTAGAATTCCGTTCTACAAATTACGTTTTGGACAATGGCATCTGGGCAGTGGGTTCTTATTTTCTGCTGCAAAACACATTGGAAATGTTTTATTAACTTGAAATCTGGTTAATGCTTATAGTGTTTGACGTAGCTGCTGTTCTCTGTGTCAGTTGTAATCACAGGTCCAAGGTGTTATAGTTGCTCAAACACACACAGAACTGGCCCTTTTGCTTTACAGCTGGGGTCAGATAATCAGGATCATCCTTTGGGATCCTCCATCCATAACTTTATCCAACACAAGTAAATAGTGTAAATAATGATTTATCAGAGACAATGATGTTCATCATCTGGATACTCTTGTTAACTCTCCAGAATTTAATGAGTTATACATTAATGGAGAAAAGAAAATGTTTTATAATGGAAGACCTTTTATGGTTTCCAGCTGTATTGAGCTTTTGACGAACCTTGGTTGATGAGGAGCAAGACATTGGTTTATCTCTGCTGTTGTGTTAGTATCAGTAGTTCTGTGCTCTTCACACAGTAAGTGTTCATGCTTCTGTGCCGTCTGTCCGGGAATGTTACTATTTGCAGTATTTGATGTTTCACCTCTTTCCTTTTTTATCACCAACACCAGTTTATCATTTGATTCATTTCGATACTTTGTCCTCTGTTTCATATCCCCCCTCTCCCCCAGTCTTCTGCTTCTGCAGCTCTCCAGCTCGGCCAACTCTTTCCTACTGGGATGGGTCGAGTCTCCGGGGTATCCCAGTGGCTATCCACCTCACTCAAGTCTAAATTGGAGAAGGTGCGCTCCCAAAGGTCAAAGCCTTTCTCTGAAGCTCATCCACCTGGATATGGAAGACAGCAAGGACTGTGAAAATGATGGAATAAAGGTCAGGCCTAAAGATAAACTAGAAAACATTTACTTAAGAAGTCATGGTTACTAACTAATGAAAGATTAATTATTATTTTTTGTGTTCAGGTCTTCTCAAATGAAAACCTTATTTCCGTTCTGTGTGGCCAAAGGGAGTATGAGGAACTTCAGACTACAATAAATCCTTCTCTCCTCTCCTCTCCGGGTGGCTGCCTTAGGCTGATGTTCCACTCTGACTTCTCAAACACGAGGAGACACACTGGGTTCAAAGGGTTTTATACCATCCAAGGTAAGAAGTTGGGAAGAAAATTTAAAAAAGACTGAGCACCAAATCCCACCGTATTTTTATCTATTTTATTGTTACACAATAAAGCTTTTTTCAAAATATTTTCCAGACAAAAGTTACAATTAAGTGCATCATCTTTATCATCATCATCATTAAGTGAAACATCTTAAAATCCCTGTAATTTAAGTGAGTTAATAATTTGAAAATAGCAAATGCAAGAATTTTGTGGAGACTTTGCTGTAATGACTCATCTAGTAAGTTCTGCCTAGCAGCAGCAAACCATTTTCTTTATCAGAAAGATAGCAGTCACCTGAGGCATTAATGGTCTTAATATTAGATAAATACAACTTCAGATGAATGACACATTACATTTTAGACGATACGATTTATCTAATAAAAACACAAACAATAAAGAAGCAGAAGTTTGGGAAATACTAAGTAGGCCATACCCTTACTGTTTCCATGGATATAAGGAAAGTATCTAAGAATCCACTGTTACTAATCAATGCACTTGATTCATGGTAACTTGTATAAAACCAGAAATGTTGGTGCTTTACTGCTCTGGAGCAGTGGAAGAGGAAAGGAAAGACATCAGAAATGCTTCTACAGAAGCAATTACTTTTCCCTACCAAAATGGGAAATAATTGAGTCCATTAATTCACACTGAGAAAGATTATTCACCAGTGCAAAGATCTGAAAGTTTATCCAAAGGTCACATCATGCAATGAGAAAAATCAGACTCTCTCAGACTCTACAGGTCTCAGTTAGAGTTTTGCATATTAAAGTTCATGACAAGATTGATGAGATTTTCTTGTTTTGCTGCCAAGATACAGTCTCTCCTTTGTTAACATGCCAGAACATGTCAAGAGTTTTGGAAAAAATGTCCTTTGAAAATTAACACAACATATAAACAAAGACACCAACTGTCAAACACGGTGGTGGATGGGTGATGATTTGGGATTGTTTTACAGCAATCAGACCTGAGCACTGAGCGGTTTGGACACTGAACTCAAAAGTTAAATGTGAGGCCAACAGCTAAGGCTCCTTTGAAACTGGGCCGTGCAACAGGACAGTGACCCCCAGGCATAGTAGCCAATCTACTACTGAATGGAAAGAAAATAATAAACATTTTGCAATGGTCTGATCAAAGTCCAAGTCTCAACCTGAAATGCTGTAGTGGCGGCTTAAAAGAGCTCTACATAAACAAATGATTACAAATCTCAAAGGAAATGTGAGATTGCAATGATATGATTGAAAATAAATACTCATTTAAGCTTTTGCTGCTAAAAATAATCAAATCACAGACTTTACCTACTTTTCTAAACTCTTGGCTAGGTTTAAAAAAAAAAAAAAGACATTTAACTGTTGTTCATCTGAAGCTGCACTTACCTGAGTTTAAGATCTGGTAAGAACCAGTTGATTATTTTAAAATGTTCTGATATGATAGACTTTACATGTGAAATGGGGAGTATTTTCTTTCTTTATTTGTTTATTTTATTATTGTAATTTTTTTTCCCCTGAATAGTGTGTTTTTTTAAATAAAAGTTTTGATTGAAAGACAGGAATCAAATCCACATTGCCCAAAGTTTACACATCTAACGTTTAATTCATGTCTATCGTTAGACTTTGATGAGTGTAACGATGATCCAAACACCGAATGCACCCACTTGTGTCACAACTTCATTGGAGGATACCGCTGTTCCTGTCACCATGGTTACCACCTTGCTGAGGACAACCAGACTTGCACTGGTAAAAAATTAACTCATACAAGTTAGCAGGGCACAGAGGAACCAAATGGTGTCAGTCCAAGTGAGACAGGGAAGGACGAATCAAGAGAGAAGAGACAAAGTCGAAACTTGAAGTGAAAATGGGAGAGTAAAGAAAGAAGAAGTGGTTAATCAGGGGAGAGGGGACTGATGTGGTAATACTAAGTTTTATGTTGATTCAACTGCTGATGCTTTTTGTTTATCTCAAACCCAGTGAGCTGTACAGAGGATCTTTCTGGGTTGACCAGAGGTGAGATATCCAGCACATCCTGGCCTGGTGCCTATGCAGAAAACTCCAACTGTCAGTACACCCTGTCTGTGGAGGAGCACTTTCAGCTGGAGCTGCACTTTGCTGAGGTTTTTGATGTGGAACAGAGCTCTGATGGTCAATGCATAGATGCACTGAGGGTAAGAGTGAGCTCACAACACTCAGATACATGATAAAGTCACATTTTTCTAGAGCGTCTTCTTCTCATGAAAAAGAAAAAAAACAGAAAAATAGGAAGTTCAGACTGAAGTGTTGAAATGTTGGACTTACCAATAAGTGAGCATCCCATGTCATGCCAAAGCTTCAGCAAGTACAAACTACCCCAAACAGAAAGTATCCTTATATTTTTTAGGATTAATCTTCAGAACTAAACAATCAAAAAGCAGTAAAGTAACAGAAACATTGTCAACACAACACACACTAGTGAAAACATAAGACTGACATTGTAGAGTTGATGGAAGAATCTGTTGAAGAGCAGTCAGAACCAGGGCACACAAAATCCGATGGGTTGGAGTGGATGCGGGTAAATAATGCCTACAGGGAACAGCTGTAGTGATAGAGACAGGACAAAGGCAACCAAGGACATCTAGGGATGACAGGCCACAAAGAAAACCACTCCAAAACAAGCTAGAACAACTAAAGGCTCAATAGTATAAACCAGAAATGTGACCCAACAAGGTAAGATAAGAATTTAGACACACTAACTAAATATACAAAGGTGAATAAAAAAAAGATACACCATGAAACAAGGGATAACCCAAAAAATCTGAATATCTAACCCATAGAAAACTAAACCTAGAAACTAAAGAACTACAAACCAAAACCCACAGACCTCAATAGACTTGTCCTAAATATTGGTGGTGTCCTACAACTTTCCCTCGTAGAATATTAAGTTCAGCTGTTGTCCAAATGATGATAAGCAACTGAAAATAATTTCTTTGCCTTCATTGATTTCGCGTGAATCCTGAATTCAGAAATTTGAACGTATAGGAAAAAAAAGATTCTACCATAAGCTGGGTGTGATTTCTGTTTAGTCCGCACAATGGTGTGTTTTCAATTGCCTCATCTGGGAGCTTTCTGTGTGGAATATATCTTCCTCCAGGCCTGTATTGGCTTCTCTGGGCACTCAGGCTTTCTCCCCTCGCCACAAAACACCCATGTTAGATTTTCTAATGATTCTAATTTGATGGTAATATGGATTGTAGAAGGATGATTGATGATATACTAAGTTTAGCTTGAGGACAGATAGACTTCAGACCGGTACTGCTGTGATTTTAAAATGCCATAACCATCAGAAACCCTCACACCATCACACATGTGCCACCAGACTTCACAGTGACAACCACAAGTGCAGATATCATCAATTTACCCTTTCTTGCATCTTACAAAGTCATGACAGCTACAATTTTCAGAAATCAAATCAAAATCCCCCCCCACAAAAAAAATTCTTATTGTTTCTCCCCATATACACAATATTACTGGGAACAGCCCACTAATGAAAATCTAGATTTACTGAGTTTCCTTGAGTAAAACTGCAGAGTTTTAACTTGTGGTCGCTGAAGCGCACAGGTAAACCTGATTACACTTATTCTCTGAAAACCTGTCAACAGTGACTCGTCAAGCCTGAGTGCATTTGAAGAATCAAGATAAGATGAATGTTTTGCGTTGTTAACACTTTTCTCACTGCACTCCTCTTAATTCAGTTTTTGTTCTACACAGTAAAAAAAGGGTAAATAAAAAACACTTAACATTGGAGCATCCATACATTTGACTTGTTCTGTATATCTAAATGTTTTATCAAGATATCCAAGAACAGTTTTGTAAAGGTTTCCATTTTTCATTTATTTCTTTTTGACAGATTGAGAGTCAATCTGGGACTCTGGGGCCATTCTGTGGCCAAACCCCTCCTCCATCTCCCCTTCTAACTCACTCACATCACATCCAAATACGTTTCACCTCAGATGGCTTTGGCACCAACAAAGGCTTCAGTCTCCACTTCATGACCAGGGGTACTGCAGCATCCTTCTCACACACCTTAAAAAACGAGAATTTAGGTAATTTGTTGGAAATGATCACAATGATTATTTTCATATGTTAATTGCAGACAAGGTCTGTGGATCAGTGGTGACTTCCCACTCCACTGTGACTCCTCAGAAACCAGAATACAGTCGTGGTCAAACAGTGACAGTGATCTGTGATGTTGGCTATGTTGTGAATACCGTAAGTGCACAATAACAGAACCATATTATTACACTTGATGCAAGTGTGAAGCCTCTACTAAGTTAATTAAGTTCTCCTCTGGCTAAGCAGGAAGGTACCCAGGACCTATCATTACAGTATGAAACAACCTGCCAAAGTACAGGAATGTGGAGTCCCAGTTACCCCTGTGAACGTGAGTCTCACTCCTCTATGTCCACTTCTCCTTTTATTCCAAATTTTTTTGTGTTTAATGCACTCTGTTATATTTTCTGTTTGTAGTTCTGGATTGTGGCTTGCCTCTGATGAGAAAAGACAGCATCCTTCAGCTGGTAGACACAGCCGAACCCAAAACTCAGTATAACAACAGCATCCAGTTCCACTGCATTTCAGAGTACTACACTCTGAAAGGAGATGGTGATTAAAGCAATGTCACAGTCATGGCCTCTCTGGTTTTAAATGAACATGTTAGTTATTATCAGTGAATGTGCTTTATTGATCTTTCAGACACCTACACGTGCAATGCCAGCGGTGTATGGGTATCACCGAGCGGCAAAGCAGAGATGCCAACATGCGTTGAAGGTGGGATCCTAAACGCTTTTATCTTTTTTCCCCCCCCCGCCATGACATTTTCAACTTGTTAAGGTTATCTGACTTAATCAACAACTTTTGTGTGTTTCAGTGTGCGGTAGACCTTCAAATGAAATTTCATTCACACGCAGAATTTTGGGAGGTGAAAAAGCAAACCTGGGAGAAATACCATGGCAACTTCTTATAAAATCTCCAAGAGCAGGAGCGTCCCTCATAAATGATGAATGGGCTGTCACAGCGGCCCATGTAGTGGATGGCGCTGACGAAACTTCCTTGGAGCTCTTTGGTAAACTGGTGGATGGAGCAGCTTCCACCAAACCAGATAGATTTGTCGTCACGAGTCAGAGGATTATATTACATCCAGGCTATACAAAGCCTGCTCCCGGCGTTGAACAGACAAATTTTGACAATGATATTGCTCTTGTAAGATTCTCCTCCAGAGTGAAACTTGACCCAAACCTACTCCCTATTTGTCTGCCGGAAGCAAACCAGGATGTGTTAGAAAATGAGATAGGCACGGTGTCAGGCATGGGGATGACAGACAATAAAAACCAATTACGATTCATATCACGTTACTTGAAATATGCTCATATTCCTGTGCTTTCCCTCGCTACATGTAGGAACACACCAAACCCAGCCACGACTTTCACTAATAACATGTTTTGTGCCGGAGCACCAGGGAAGGACAGTTGCAATGGAGACAGTGGCGGCCCTTTTTTCACACATAGGTTGTCTGCAGGTGCAGGGGCTTATTATCTGACAGGTATTGTGTCTTGGGGAGCCCAATGTGTGCAGGAGTCCATAAAAAGTCACAACAACAAGGGTTATTACACCAAGGTGGCAAATTATGTAGACTGGATTAAAGACACGATTGAGAAAGAAGAGCAACTTTAGAGAAGATGAGGGTTAAAACATTTACGATTTCTCTGTCAGGACTAATTCACATCTCTGTAATGATTATGCATAGAAACTAAAACTGTTGTAATCAAATGTGCAAATATTATTAGCTAAATAAATAATTCAACATTTCATACCTTGGGAATAAACAGGTAAAAACTTCACTCCTTTAAATGATGTATACATTTTCCTCTTCTGTGCTTACCAAGCAATCAGAGCTCCTGTATAATATTGTGCAGTAAACGCAGCAATTAACAATGTACTCAATACTGTAACAATATGGTTATGACAGAGATTCACTATTACAATAAAAAAAACCTGTCAAACAAACATAAAATCATGAAAATAATGACGCAAATTTCTCTGTCTTATTTTTACGTGTGCTGTCGTATGAAGACAACTCAAGAGATTTTTGGTTTTAGCATTACAGAATCATTTTTTGGGAAGTTGTTGTCTAAATGATAAAGTTATAAAATTGAGAGAGATGTCTGGCCAAGAGAGCAGCATAAAAGGTTTTGTTGTTACTATGATAAAAATGTAAAAGAATGTTATACATACAGGCAAGCTAACGATAACATAAGATGTGTGTGAACTGCTCTCACTATCTCAGCTTTCCAATACTTATAATATTTTCTTGCAGATCCATCTATAGTAGTTGGTAACTGTTCTGAAGAAAACGATTTTGGAACAGTTTAATAAGTTTTGATGAACAAAACTGTTATTCTTTTCACTAAACACGTGTTAAATCACTTTCTCCTGGAGGCTGGAGAATATCAGTAATGCTCTAGTTCCACATGGTGGTGAATGTCTATTGAACAAGGAAATGCAAAACTTATATCAAGATTAAGTCCTTTGTGTCCCAGCTAAGATGTCACCACAAATCTTTATTTTCTTTTCATCTTTCTATATGTTTTCCACGAGCAGAAAGAAGCTACATTTAGCCTTTTTTTTTTTTACCCCAAACATAGCCAACTACTTATTCAAACAGTCAGTCATAGATAAAATAAAAAAGCTGCCTACTGACTCATTGTTTGATAAAACAATTGTATCGTATTGTCCTGATTTCATTACCATTTTTCAGCTCAGGAGTACATGAGTTAGAAATCTGCAGTTTAGACCAGTTAATGCATGTTAACCAGTTGTAGGCCTACTGCAAGTGTGAACTCTAACATCACAAACTAAGTTAAATAATGTTAGGAGAGAAACTAGCATGACTGTTTTGTATTGGCATTTTACACTGCAGTGGATTGAGCCTCACATGGCAGCAGGCCCAGATGACATCCCTGGATGTGTGCTGACATCTCACAGGAAACTGCTTCAGCCGATCCTAAGACTGTCATCGTCACCCCCAGACAGTCCTGAAAGCTCCACAGTGATGAGTCTATGTGGAAAATATGTGGGAGCCGACATGAGTGATATATGATCTAAAAATTTGAGGTGGGATTGGGATAAGGTCCCCAGATCAAGATCTGTATGTTACATAGATAAATGTTAAAGCCGTTTTTTTCATTAGCCTACTTTCTACTGTGATGTAATGTGCCTAGTTTACCACTAATGTACATGGTACATTTTCAGATGACAACAAATTTACAGTTTGTTTGTTTAAAGTGGCTATATCTGCAAATCAAAAAGTCAAGCACCCACTTGACATTGCCAAGATAAACAGGACATGAAAGCAATAAGTTGCTATACACTGGAGACGACAACCTTTGAGTTATAAATGTTTCATTTATTGTGCTTGTACGCTGACTGATGACTTCACTCAGGAACATGATACTTTCCAGAATATGGCGGACCTCTTTCATCATCTGGTAAGTTTCCAACTCATTTGCACGTGAAACAGATTTTACTTTTATTTTACAGGAAGTGCTTCTAACTATCGCAAACCTTTCGTTTTCTGATAATCTCATCGAGAGGCAGCACTGGGTTCTGTGTTTTGCCCAAAAACATTGGCATCATTCCACTTACTTTCCAGGCCTTAGGGGGCAACAACTGTTCTTTTCCTGAGCTTTGTTGACCCGAAGATACTGTATGTGAATGTGACAGTGTGTGGGTCCTGTTGCCGTGTGCCACCGAATGATCATGCGCCCTGGCTACTTAGCCACAGGGATATCCCTTTGGCTGAATGGCAAGCACGCATGACTTTCACCCGGGAGGTTGTGGGATCGATTCCCCGCCTGGGCCCTCTGGTCGTCCTGCTACATGAACACAGGTCTGTCACTGAATAGGTCAAGTTAACTTCTGTATATTGGAACCCTACAGAATCGCAGAGATGTTATGGGACTTTGGTCTTCTCTGTTTGCATCAAATTTGGACCGATAGCTCACATAATAACAGAGTAGTTAAACTCACTTATGTATACACTTAATGATGTACCACTCCAGGTTTCTGAGCATGTTGGTGTGTGAAGGCCTCCAGCTGCCTGAATCAGAGCTTCTCATGCATGGGGAGATCCAGTCTCCCCAGGATCTACAGCCGTACCCCTCCAACCTGCAGAAGCAGTGGGACCTGAGTGTGCCAGAGGACTTCCAGATTCAACTCACCTTCTCACACCTGGACATTGAAGTTTCTGGGGGGTGCTATGATAACTCACTGACAGTAGGACCCATTTTTTAAAGCATAAGAAAATGAGTTTGTGTTAATGGACTTCATTTTCCAATTTCGGAGGATAAAAAAACTTGAATTGTGAACTCTGAACTATAATGTCTTCATTAATTACTAAAAATACACCTTGACTTTATGATTAAATCAAGAGACAACTTCCCAAACTGCTACATTGAGTAAGTCTATTCTGGTTTGATATAAGAAAGATGAAAAATGTTCCCTTTTTTTGTCCAAAAATTGATTAGTTCATTATTTTGTATTTGAGGTCTTCATGAAAGTGTACTATATGTTGCATGATTTTTCAGCTTCTTTACCATGAAAAAGTCCTCGGGAAGTTCTTTTTCTTAGAAAGATTAAAATAATATCAGGTATAGTTCCTTTAATAAATTTACACTATTGTTATAAATTCTTTACGGATCCCAATTAATTAGTTCCCCTCTGCATTTTATACATTTAGCTAAATGGGGAGCGGTGTCCCAGGCAGGTCTGTTCTCAGGGGCTTGTCGGTTCCCCTTTTTTGCCAACCCAGGCACTTGAACCCACATCCTCTTTCCCCAAGTTCACCTCTCTAAACACCAGGCCACTTATCATCGCTTTACTTTACATTAACATAAATTGCTATTCAACCAATCACATGACAGCGTCTCAGTGCTCTTAGTCATGGTCAAGCTGACTTACTGAAGTTTAAACCAAGCATCAGACAGGGGAAAAAGGGGATCTAGTGATGTGGTTTTTGGTACCAGATATGCTGGTCCAAGTATTTTAGAAACTGTTATTCTCTTGAGATTTCCATGATTTCCATCTCTAGGGTGAATGGCCTGAAAAGATAAAATATCCAGTGAGCAGCAGTTGTCTGGATGGATATGCCCTGCTGATGTCAGAACAGAAGTTGGAGAAGAAGGGACAGACTGGTTAGAGATTATAGAAATACAACAGTAATTCATATAACCACTGGTTACAACCAAGACAAGTGGAATACCAACTCTGAACACAACAAATACTTTTTATCTAAAAATTCTAGTTGCTGGTGGTGTAATGGTGTGGGTAATATTTTCTTGGCACTCTTTGTGTCCATGTGTACTAACTGAGCACTGTCACTTAATGGAAATGAAACTTTATTATGGAATTCCCTCATTTATGTTTAGTGACTGTACCTGGATAAATTGTTTATAGAAATGTTGTGCGACTGTACAATTTCTTTAGTTGAGAATCAGCTGTCTGAATTATTGGCCTGTTTAGTACAAATAACCTTCCCACTAAAAGCTCAATATATCTGTATGGAGATGGTGTATAACTGCAGGGCTTTGGTTGCTGTGCTGGCTCCTTTTTCCTACTGATATCATTGTAAATCTATGGGGATATGGAGCCACCTTGTGGAATGGTTACAATGAATACAAAAGCCTAAAGAAATATGACCAATATTTCAGAATAATTCCCACTAACAGAAAATATATTGGTGGTTTATGAAGGTTTGAATTATTTTTATACAAATGTTACCTTGTAAGGAAGAAATTTAAAGGGAAAAAAAAAGCCAGTCTTTTAATGGCTGTTTGAGACGAACAGCCCTTCAAGATCCAGCAGAGAACCATAAATCCTATCTTTAGACTGAATCATACTTTAGACGGAATCAATTTAAAGGATTCCATTTATTCCAAATTTAATATTTGATTAATCCAAGCTTAAAGACTCACAAAAACTTGGAAATAAACCTTTTAATGATGATATCTTAAACATGCACCTTGTTTTGTTTTTGTTTTTTCTGTCAAAGACTAGGGTTATTGAACGGTAGTCTGCAAAACTGGACAGTGGCACAAGGATCTGTTAACCCTCATGATCATTCTAACCCCAAGGCTTTATTTTAGAGGGTATAGTGGTGGTGGGTTTGAAAATAACCCTGAACTCTGACAGAAAATACAATATCAGTTACTTTGCTAATGATAATTATAACACTGCACTATGAGGAAAACTATTAAAAACAAGCTAATTGGTATACCAATGAGATACTATTGATACAAACATAAGATGAACAGTCATAACATACTTTTAAAGGCTGAACAGGGGAAAATGTTGAGCAAAGGGAATGTACATCCACATTAGAATGATAAACTTTTCTGTGGCAAACCCAGCATCAAATAGTGATCCAAGCCAACAGGGAATTTTCAAAAAGAGATCACATATTCAACAAAAACATATGAGGTCTATTCGAAAGTCTCTTTTTCATAGGATCATAAAGAAATTCCCTGATCTATGATGCATCTTTTCCGAGATTCTCCTGAAACTGTTGGAGTCCCTCTGCATAGGCCCACTTCCAGCTTTAAACCTCAGCTCAAACCAAACAGTGCAGGTTAATCTAAAAATGTAAACAGCTCCCCCCTGTGGTAGAAGGAAGATAGTAGGAGAGCCACATTCTTGAAAAGGTTATAGAAGAACCAAAAAACAAAATCTACTTATGATCTTAACCAATTTTGTAAATGAATGTTTATAGTTTTACTTTTCTGGGTAACAAGATCTTCATAGTTTTTTAATTTATAATTTTATCTATCAGCAAATCAAAATGTCCTGCATTCAGCTGCCTTGCCAAGATAAACAACACATTAACGCAACAAGTTGCTAAACACTGGAGTCTTTCTAACATTAATGTTTGACTTGTTGTCAGACATTTGCTCCGACTCTGGCTAATCGGTTCGATCAGGGACATGCTAAATCCCAGGATGCGGGGCTCCGCTTTTATCATCTGGTAAGTTCGGGTGGATTTTCCAACCCATTAGTATGTGAAACAGTTTGTACAATAATTTTCTGCCATGAATTTTCATATCTTGGATGAATTTGCTACAATCTGGGTTTTTTTTTCTCAAATTGCGCTGTTATACTGATAATCTGTACACTACCACAGGGGAATTAGGTTCACTGTGTTATCTATGTGTTGGAATACTACAGCATATATAACAACTCAATGCTGTTTTGTGGGTTCCATAGATGTGAAGATTGTGTCACTTTGTTTGTTTTTCTGTGTCTACATCAACTTTGGACCTGCAACTGTGATGACCACAGAGGGATAAATAGGTCATCTTCTCTGTTTTTTTTTTTTTGATGAATCTCTCCAGGTTTCTGTGCACGTTGGTGTGTGAATGCCTTTCACTGTCTGACTCAGACCCTCCGATGCATGGGGAGATCCAGTCTCCCCAGTATCCACGGCCGTACCCCCCCAACCTGCAGAAGCAGTGGGACCTGAGTGTGCCAGAGGGCTTCCAGATTCAACTCACCTTCTCACACCTGGATATTGAAACATCTGGAGGCTGCTATTACGACTCACTTACAGTCAGAGCCGTGTTTTTAACACAAACACAGTGATACCAGAGCAATAAGTTGTTATTGTAGTTCAATTAATTACCTAACAATACATCACATTAGTGTTGTTGCTCGGCCAAATCTGTACCAAGTTTCCGAATAGCTGAGCTAAAGTCTGTTCGATTCTGCCTGTGATCCAGCAGAGATGAGAATGGCTCCAACTTAACTGACCCATCACACAACTACTTTATATTAATTTAGTTTGTACAATTAACAATTCATCAAGTGCTGATCACCTGGAAAATGCTTCCGTAAATTTTTTATCCCTACTTAACCCAATGAAAAATCAAACAGGGGCAAGAGTTTGTCTCATAATTCTGCTTTTGGTTGAAATTTAAATCACTTCTAGCTTCTTGCCAGGGACAAATGACATACAAGGATCATAACCATTTCCTACTTATGGAAGGAAAGATTAAGTAAAGCCAGCAACAACAAGACTATATTTTTTGTCCACAGTTTGATTAGTCTCTCTTAGGTCTTCATGAAAGTTTGATATGCTTTGCATGATTTTTCAGGTTCTTTACAATGAAAAGGTCCTCGGCAAGTTCTGTGGGAATGACAACTCCGCTGATGGGCATCACCCAGGCTACCAGCCCATCTTGTCTCCAGGCAACAAACTCACAGTAGTTTTCCAGACAGATGATGGCAACCCGGAGCGCCACCAGAACATCGGCTTTTCTGCTCATTACCAGGCGATAGGTTGCTCCTCTTCCTCCTCTGTGACCTTTATTTCATCTCCCTCCTCCACAACTGACCCACTCCCACTAAATCTGTGACGTTCTTGTCGTTAGACATAGATGAATGCTCTGCACCAGAGCCTCAGGATGGCTCGGGTCCAGTCTGCACTCAGATCTGCTTCAACACACTTGGCTCATATCTCTGCGCCTGTCATCATGGTTATGAGCTCCGCTCAGACCAGCGCTCCTGCACATGTGAGTCTTTGTTCCAACCCACTGGAAGAGTCTGCTCAGAGTTTTGAATATCATCGGCTAAATGATGAACCTTCCTCTTTCTTCTTGTCCAGTGTCCTGTGGTGGTGGCATATTCAGTGAGCCAGAAGGACATCTGCTCAGCCCCGGCTACCCGAATCCCCCAACTCAAGCTCTGTCATGCCAGTACATAATTTCTGTAGAACCTGGCTTCACAGTTTTTCTTAACTTCTCTGATAACTTTCACATCGAGAGTGTGGACACTGAGGACGTTCCAGACTGTCTCTATCACTGGTTAAAGGTAAATTGTCGCAAACTCAACTTGAAATCAAAAAATGAGAAATTTAAAGGAGCTATACCTGATATTATTTTAATCTTTCGGAGAAAATTGGTTTCTACAGGGTATATTATGTAGTAAAAAGGGGGAAGTCCATCAAAATTAATGACTCAATGATTGCTCATATTCATAAGTCCAGGCCATTTTAGTTAGTGAAAGCGGATAGTTTTTAGCTTTGGGGAGACGCTCCTTCTCTGCCAATGGGGTTAACTTCCGTAACTTCCGGATTCCGATCAGCCATCGGAAGTTAACCCATTGGTTATTATCAGATATGGCTCCTTTAAGGAGCATTAAATTAGCATTGTTATTGTCTTAAAGGTGACAATCCCAGGGAAGAAGCCCATGAAGCTGTGTGGTGGAAAAAGCCCAGGACTCATAGCTACGAACTCAAACACTGTCAGGCTGGACTACCATGTTGATGAGCACGGACTGAGCAGAGGCTGGAGCCTAGACTACAGCACACAGAGTGAGAGAATAACGACACCAATGAGAGATAAAACGCAGAGTAAATGTTAAATATACAGCTGATGACACTTGTTTATGTTGTTTCCAGGGGTGACATGTCCAGATCCTGGTCATGTAGCTAAAGGCAGGGTTACTCCCTCCTTGGCTCAATATTTTTACAGAGACTACATCTATGTGCGCTGTGACCAAGGACACAAGCTGATGATGGTTAGATTGAATTATTTTGTTTTTGTAACAAGTAGTTCTGGTCAGTGGGTGTAAGGTAATGATGGCCTGACATGATGTTCACTGTCTTTCTATCAGAACGGTCAGGAGATCCAGAGTTTCTCTACCATGTGCCAAAGCAACAGACGTTGGCACTTACCTCTACCAGAATGTCACAGTACGTACACCTTTAAACAACCTTTAAGATAGTTTGACATTTTCCTCTGCTTTTCTGAGAAATACATTCCATTTTCTTTCACAGTAATTGATTGTGGAGACCCTGAACCTTTGCTGAATGGAGGCATCACTTTCCTGTCAGGCTTTCAGAATCAGTATCTTTCTGTTGTTCAGTATCACTGTAACGAACCATTTTATACTCAACTGGGTGGAGTAAATGGTAAGATACCAACACAGTATCGTCTGATGTATAGTTTTTTACTTCTTACACTTGTTAAGCGTTTATTGAGGCTGGTACTTAAGCAGATATCTTTTTCAGTAGTGTTGCGTTAAACAAAACTTTAAAAATCTACTTAAAAACATTTTTTGAAGTGTTGCTTTCAAATCAACATTTTTATCCAGAGCCATGTGTACTGATACAAAACATCATATTCTCTACTCCCCATAGGAAAAATGAGATAATGCACCAAGCCTGAATTTTTTTGGTGTTTTCCCATTTTCTGTAAATGGTATATTTTGAGGCTTAGCTGTGAGGACAACAAATATTTTAAAGGAAATTTCTGCTGTGCCCTCTGCCTGTGTCAGAAGACCAAAACTGCATCTTTGTAGAATCACTGTTACCTCCCAAAAGCCAGAGCAGAGAAATGACGTCAGACATTTGCATGAAATCCTATGAATCAATCTTCCTCCAGTTGTGTGAAGGACTGAATGTATTTATTTTTGCATTAGAAATCAACTTAAAAAATATTTTACCATCAAACTCATTGCATTGTACTCATGATGCTGCAGTCATATGTTTTAGCCAACTTAAAAACAGCAACTGAAATTTTCCACTATTGAGTCGAAACATACTTCCTGAGCTACTGCTATTAATATATTTGATTGAAAAACAGCTTTCACTTGTTTCTTTTTTCTCTTAAATATCTTTTACAGTCAGTTTCACATGTGAAGCAGATAGAAAGTGGAGATCCAACAATGATGTTGTTGTCCGCCCAATATGCCTACCAGGTATGACTTCTCATCCTATAAGGACACTGATTTGAAGTACTGACTTTGGGTGGGTTAACGTATCTAGTCAATTGAAACTGACTTCTATATTTGGGGTTTTCTCACATTTTGAGTAAAGGAAACCTGGGGGACACCATTGCTAGAGGTGGGGTTAGAGTTTGATATCCAGTCATGTGGCACGGAAAGCAATTTAAGTCAAGCAAAGTTAACACAATGCTTTCGGTTAAGGTTTTCTTGTGAAATCAATACATTGGTTTGGAGGCACTAGAGAGATGAGGGGTTATTCAAAGTGAGGGTATGATCCAGAACTGGGTAGCTTGGCATGTGACAGCAACTGTCTTCCAACTGGAAGTAAAGGCCTTGAGGGGTAAACAAGGTTAAATCTATGTGATGGCCAAACCCAGAATCATGAGTGAAACACTGAAAATGATGCATGCTGAGTGGCAAAAGAAGTGAATCCACAACAATCTAATTCTGTTGTGTGTAGTGACAGAGAGGGCGGTTGTCCTGCAATCTTTGATGCCCTGTGATGCAGAAGCTTCATGCTATTGTTTTTATTGGGAGTGTCATTGAACATTTAGGATATACTGAAGCATGAAACAAGTAAAAACATAAGTGTTGCTGTTGTGGCAGTTATTTGGTAGCTATAGTATAAAAACCAATAAATGTCTCAAATTTGGGGCAATAGCTCTATCTACATGTTGTTGAGGAAAACATCTGATATGTATATCTTTATAATCCATCCAGTTTGTGGGCAGCCCACAGAACGTATCTCTAATCTTCAGAAAATCTTTGGAGGTGATGAAGCTCCAGAACATACCATCCCGTGGCAAGTATTGCTGAGTGCAGAAGGAGATAGAGGAGGCGGCATGGTCATAGCAGACCGCTGGATTATGACTGCTGCTCATGTGATTGTACGAAGACAGGGAGTAATACCAACTGATTCTTTATTGGTAAGTGGTCCACTGTAGGTGTTATCAGGATACCCAGTGAGTCAGTATTTTGACATTGATGTTTTTCTTCTGCTGATGTTGACTTGCAGATTTACATGGGATATTCAGATGTTCACAAACTGATAACCTTCCCTGTGAATGCCGCCTCAATCCATGTTCATCCTGAATACAACAATAACGACGGTTTAAATTTCAATAATGATATTGCCTTGATCAAACTGCATGACCCGATCCCATTCAACGCATCAGTCATGCCAGTTTGTTTGCCAGCAGAGGATGCCACGTATCCCACAGGCATGATGGGGTGAGGAAACGATTATACCATTTTATACTACTGTAATGTCTATTCAGTCTTTCTTTTGTAATTTATTTGACATGGAAAGGTTCCAGCTTGCTATTCTTAGACAAGGTGTATATATCCCCCAGACATATTCTTTTTTCTTTTTTTCCCCAGGGTGGTGTCTGGCTTTGGCGTTACAGATGAAGGAACTGGGCGTTTTTTAACCAATAAACTGAAGTATGTGGAGCTTCCAGTGGTGGATCAGGACAGATGCAGTAATTCAGTCACTTTGCAGAAAAGGAAAAAGAAAAACTTACCAAACCTGACAAATAACATGTTCTGTGCTGGATTTCCTGAAGGTGGGAAGGACTCCTGTCAAGGTGACAGTGGAGGCCCCTTCACCCTGAATGCAAATGGAAAAGTTTGGGCAGCTGGGATTGTCAGCTGGGGTGTCAATTGTGGGGAGAAGAATACATTTGGAGTCTATACCAGAGTTTATAACTATCTGGACTGGATAAACAAGACCATGCAGGAAAACTGAAAACAACAATGAGAGGGCACAATATGATGTGAAGATGAACAAAACAAACAAAATTGCAAATTTTCATTTAATTTTCTTTTCAAAAAAAGCTGCAGGTAAATGTATATTTTCCTTTCATGTCTTCTCAAGACTGACATTCTCAAAGAAATGCCCAACTGATTGTAAGTAGTGTTGTCTTTAAGTCTCAAAAGCCTAGTCTGTAATGTCTGAATAAAGTGGTTTAATGCTTATGTGTCTTTTCATGAACTTGACCATTTTAAGATCTGTAAGAAAATCCACAACAGTATCTCTTGTAATATTTTACACCCTCAGACTTCAGTTATTTTCATTAATGGTCTGCACACAAAACATCTGTTCATACTTTGAAACTTTTGTTGAGGAATTTGACTCTTGTAGTTCTGTTACCCTTTGTAACAGTAGTCAGCTCAACACTAACACATCAGTCCAGCTAGGCGCATTCAGGTTTAGCCAAAACAAACAGAAAACTAGTACAGATCAAAGTCCAGTGCGGTGAAGGTAACATTTGTAACACAAACATATATTTAATCGCCATAAAGTATCTAAATGAAAAGAAAATCAATTTAAAATTATCGAGCCCATTTATCAACTTACAGAGATTCACTTTGCTTTGTTGGTAACAGTTTAAAGGGCTGTATACCTTAAGTGTTGGGTTATTTAACTACCTTCTGCTTCTAGGTTGTCCACAGTATGTCTCTTGATTTTAAATGACCCGTTTAAACACGATTAAAGTTTTCTTTGAGATTGATTAAGTACTAAGAATTCTGTGTCTCTTGTCCTGCAGTGACTGATTGCAGAGAGCCAGAAGCCTTATTAAATCGAGGCAGGATGTTCCTGTTTGGATTTAAGAATGAGTATGTTTCTGTTGTTCAGCATTACTGCAATGAGCCGTTTTACTCCCCATCAGATATGCTACTTTAGTTTTAATGAATTGATGCTATATTATTTTCATCTGTCTACAGAGACCTTTACCTGTGTGACAGATGGAAAAGGAAAATCAACAAAAAAACAATTTTTGTCCATTCCATATTCATATTATATATTATAGATCATTTTATATATAATGTTACATATTGGCTATACCATTTTCAGTGAGAAACTTCATGCTAGAGTGTTATAGATATTTTCTCCACACAAACTTTGTTGTATCAAACTGTGGCCTTTCGTGACAAAATCCATCTCATTAGAACCTTCTATGCTCTGTGCCTGCCTTTCTTTTGACGGCATAAATAGGCCTTCATGTAGTTTTTTCAGTTCTGCAGTGTGAACTCAGAATTTCTTTCTGGTAAAAGCATATTATTGTTTTACACAAATATCATGTAGCTCAGCTGAACCTTACCATTTTACGGAAGGAAGGCTATAGGTGCTTGTTTCCATAGTGATCTATGATTTTCCCCTTGCTATTCTCTCATTGGACGATCCCTTCTGTCCACTTTCATTTTCGCTGCTCCCTTGCCGCATTCTGCGCATGCTCCAGACCCTGAGCCTCCGCCGCAGTTCCTGGACCAGCGCAAGTTTACTTTTATAGTGGATTAGCTTTAAATTTGTCCAGTAAGTAAATGTTATTTATGCAGCAAAAAAGGGCATATAAACGCTCTCCCATCGACACAGGAGAGCACTAAAATGATGTGCCTCCGCAGCTTTTGAAATCAAAAGTGAAAGTAGGCTAGGCCTACTGTAGTGCATTTGCAACAAATATTATATTTTATTTAATTGATTCAATCTTTTTTATTCACAAAAACGCCGTACATCTGCCGACAGTTGAATATGATCAGGGAGATTTTGTTTGGATGCTTCATGACGTGCGTCTACGGTAAGGCTGTCCATACTGGCATCTTTATAAAGCATTATAAAGCATTTAATAATGATCATAAAGCCAAAGGTGACCTTCTAATCACCCATATTTCTTTTATTTAAGAAGTTACTAAGTCCAAGTAACTCTATGTTGAAACAGAAGTCAAGTATTTAATGATTTATTTATTTCTAATCGAATTAAGTGACGTGTTAATTTTACAATACTATGAGGGACGAAAAATGACAAAACAAAAAATAAATATGGAAATAAATATGTATGCACATAAATAAATAAATGCACTTATAAATAGATAAATG
>JAVQJG010076604.1:0-19838 GCA_036024015.1 Craterocephalus amniculus | reverse complement strand
TCGCTCCCTTTGTTTTAACATTGAAACAGCTGATTTTCTAGTTGCGTGGGCGTTTCCAGCCGAAAATCAGCTGTTTCAGTGTTCATGGGAGAGCGAGTCGTCTGAATGCTTTCCCCACTTTGGTGGGATCCCGCTGCCTAGGCCATAAATATGTCAGGTTAACGTCGGGGCAAGCTCGGCCATCAGTCTGACCCCCGACGTCGGCCCGACATCTTCCCAATTAGCTACCGATCTCCATGAGACGTCTCATAGACGTAGATATGTCGGGCAGGAACACGTCGCCCCGACGTCGGCAAGATCTAATTTGCTGTCACGGTAGTGCGTTGATGCAAATTTTGCTCGTCGACGCATCATGAATGACGTCATATCAATGATGGTGGCCTCCAAGGGAAATCGGTTGCTACTAAAGCACCAGAAACACAGAAAAGTCGCTCTAAGTCTTCCAAAGTCTGGGGATATTGCTCACTGTTTATATACTGTCAGCGGCACAGCCCTAATAACGATCCTTATATCGTTTGCAGCCTGCTGGATAGCAGCAGCGACCGTTAGTAGCTAACAGTTAGCTACTTAGCAAAGTAGTTGCAAGACATAAAACTTTGAGGCCCTGCCCTTTTTATACCCCTAATCCTTTGGAAGGCAAATGCAAATGAAAGATTTCAAAAACTTTCTCAAACATTCTGACCAATTTTGATGGCTGCACAATAAAATTCTCTAAATCTGATGTTTAAATGTGATGTCATTAAAATGCCAAAATGGCAACATTGACCCAAAGTGACCAACTTCCTGTTTGGTTTAGGTCATTGTTCGAGGCTTTGCTGTTTGCCCTGGGATGTCATATATGTCTACCAAATTTCATAAAGATTAATAAGAAGCAGTGGTGGGGCATCAAAAATAGGTGTTACTGTTTTGGACAGCCTGCAAAGTCCTGTGCACCCCAAAATTTGAATTTTTTCAGATTCCTTTGGAGGGGGAGGAAAAATTTGATGGGTTTTTGAGCATGTTCAGGCCCCCAAATGGGATTCAATTTTGAGAAGAACAAAACAGAATAATAAACGCTTGCATTTCAGTTGGCATTACATTTGACGCTCAGGCCTAATAATACACCACAAAACACAAACTATTTCACATCTACTTGTGGGACATTGATTAAGAAATTCTTTTTTCTTAACTTCAGGTGACAATATCAACAATAATCAATAGTCTGTATGTCCAACAGTGATGTTTCAAGGTGTAAGAGTCTGTTGGACCCGACTGCAAAGACAAAAGTCAAAGTACTGTCTGTCAAACTGCAAGAGAATTGTGAAGCTTACCATATTTTCTATCAATGCCATTTTTTTCTGTTTATCAATTTCCTTAAAGAGAAAAAGGATGAACTTTCCCCTGAGTTTTCCAACTAGATCAAAATCCCATGAGGTGAGTTAGTGAAGAAGACTGCCCAGCAAAGCAAAGACAGAAGAAAAACAACCTAATCAACATGCAGGGACAGGAAGCTGAGTGAGTCCGAGTCAAGCTGCCAAGCTACCAGATAAGGATCTGTCTGACACGGGGCCTTTTAAATAATCCACTTGTAAGTACACCATTTAGAAACATTAACAACCAGCTTGGAAAAAGCAGTATTCTGATGTGAGGAAAGGAGAACAGGAGGTTTAGAAGATGGATGACAGCTTGGACAGACATCATGTGGAGACCTCTAAAACATACAGTTATTAAATGTCACTCATTAGAACCCAGAGTAACTGCTGCTGATCCTCTGCAAAGTTTCAGAAGCTCAGCAGAGAGACCAGACGTGAGTGCCCCGATGACTTCATGTAGATCATAAACAACAATGCTGAGACAGAAGTAGAAATGATCTAATGGGGAAGACTGCAACACTGGAAGAAGGTGATGTTTGCTAAGACATTCTCTGTCGGTTGGATTTTAGACGCTTCACAAAGTAAGTCACATCCAGTTTGTGTAACCCTCATTTACAATTTGACTTTACTTCCCTCTGGTTTTACCAGACATAAATTTTGATGAGAAAAAGCAAAACGCGGTCGCAGGAAACAACTTGCTTGATGTGACAATCAAACGCTGTCGCTGTCATAACTATTGCTTACAATTCATCTGTTAATGCATAGCCTTTGTTGACTTAATAAAACAAATGCCGATTTTCATTTGAAGAATAAAATCATCATGTTGAGGGGCCAGTTTGTGCAAATCTGATGGAGTTTGCCTGACTTAAAAAGGACTATACAATGCAAAGTTCCTCTGAGAGGCTCACGGACAATGTTTGCCTCATTAATTGCTTTGTGACAATTGTGGACTTTAAATTAATCTGTGCCATTTGAAAAGATCCTGCCTTCTCCAAATATTTTGTTTACGCTGTCAATTAATTAGCTCAAATAATGTGGCCAATATTACCTGTCTGAGAGAAATTCTGAGCTGCTGGGAATCAAGGCACGGATATAAAGCTCATTAGTGTGGAAAACACGCAAAAGCAATCAGCAGCCTTTTTAAGACTGAACAGTCAGAGAATTTAACCACATAATTTTACACTTGTTTACAGACACTACAGAGTGTTTTCTTTACTTTAGTATTTAAGATTAAAAGAAACAATTTCTGGGAAGCGATTTATATTTCTTTGACAGTGGTCCCTATCCAAGGCAAGGATAAGGTTCATATCTATATATAACCCTAGACAAAAAAAGATAAAAGGTGAAAAAGTGCTTATCTTTCTGCTGACATATTAAGAACTAAGGCTACTTCTTCTACTCTACAATGTTGGTGTCATATATTTACTTTTCTTTCCTTTTCTCTGCTGACTACACAGGCAGAGTGAACATAAACTGCACGGCTGCAAACTACAAACAGCAAAGTCGGGTGTATGCTTGTGAGTTTGTGTGCATGTTCAGGCATGCTGTGTTGATAGGGCCTCATACCTATATGCTGGAAAAGAGAGGCTAACTATTCCATGCATCTTCAGCTATAAATCAGGCCTGGTCAACATGGCCAAGAGCATTTTCAGACCCATTTGCAGAAGATAATGCCAGCTATTCCTCCCAGCCCCAGGGACAGGAAAGCTAGCGTCATGAATCACTGCCCTTTTAGAGGAGCTGCAGCATGGATCTCACCGTGCTGTGTCCATAGGGTCCTCTTGACTCTTCCTGGTAGGCAAAAACAAAGGATGGCGGTGAAGAAAAATATTTGAACTAGGGCCGAAAGATAAAAAAAATCTGGTTATGGAACATGATGACTCAAAGCAGACAATAATCTTTCTAGGTGGTGGTGACAGAGGAACCTCTACGTAAACTACTGCTTGGACTTAGAGGACAAGAAAATACCCAAAGAATAGGTATCATATATAACTGTTCCTCAGCTCACTAAATGAAACATGTTTACATCTGTGTTAGTGCCACTGGATTTTGTCAAGACATTATGTCAAATTGACAGAATATAAATGTGGAAGTTGTAAATATGACTGCCTAATGAAAATGGCTGACTATATATAGGCGGATATGAATATTAGTTGAAAATACATATTTGTTGTACAGTTCTGTTTATTTCCCTCCTTTTTTAAATCGAAGATTGGTTAATTTTATCTGAGTGCTCCTCCCTGTCAAGTCTTTCAGTCAGTAATACACTGCAACTTGAGCTTACACAATTCATAGCTGGCAAAATAAGTGTGACTACCACTAATGGGACACACTTTTCAAGTACTATTTTCCCAAACCAGGAAAGATGACCAGTTTACTCATTTAAACTGAGGCACTTATACAAGTGCTGTTGGTATATTTTTGAGCGAAATGGAGGCAGGCAAACTCATGTCAGGGCTTCATTTAATAAAATACCTTCCTCCCTCCTCATTACAGCGCTGGGTGCCATGAGCTCCTGCTGGTTGATTGAGTCACTGCAATTTGGCGCTCTATTTTACCTACACGGTACTTTTCTGTACTGCATATATTAGTAATATTTGTTCATGATACTGTAGTCATTATGATTGGATAAATAATTTATGTCATGAATATGCTGACTTTGTTTACTTTAATTTACCAAAATGCCAGACGAAAAATGAGACTTTTGAAATACAAGTTGGGAACAAGCTCACGTCTCAATAAAAATTAAATAGGGAGAAAGTCATTAATTCAACTTCACCAGTCACCGTGGCCGTAAAAGCTACATGTACAGAATCACCAGTCAAAATAATTGAAAGCCACTTAAAAAAAGTTTTGCAATTCCCAAGAGATGCATTATTCTCTATCCAAATGGATGGTCATTAATGTCCCTGTGCCATGCTTAACCACCTAGAGTGGAAATTCCATACTCCTATTGTTACATGTCACATCTAACACCCTGAATATTTAATTATTACCAGTCTGTCATCTCATCATAATCAGTGAAAGATATGTAAATGAGTCTGGAAAGAAGGTGCAGATGAGGCTAATATAAACCAGGTCTATCGCCACCACAGCCACCTGAGCTGATCGTTCCCATTTTAGTCAACTGTGTGATTTACACCAGGTGCGCTGCAGTGGGCATCAGGTCCGTCCCAGAAGCGCCTTGTTGTGGCTCTCCGCTACACATATACGCCAGGTCTATTTTTTAAGGACCTTGCTTCCAGAAAGTGTCAATCCCAGTAGTTCAGATAGAGCAAGTCAGGAAATCAGAGAGGACTAGTTTAAAACATCTACTATATTTAAAAATAAAAAATGGCGCCTTCTCCTACCTCTTCAGTGCAAAGTGACCTTTTCTTTACTTGCAGCCCTCGCTATCCACAGCTCTTTATTCCTGAACTCGCGGATCTTTTTCTACCCGGATCTGCAACCCCAAGAATTCCACATCTGACTTGCGCCCAGTCTACAACTGTGGCGGACACGGGCCGTGTCACAAAGGTATCCAATGTAAACTAGCCTATATACATTACTGTTGTTGGCTGACTTTACAATGAACAGTAGCAGCCATGTTGAATTGTATCTTCTGTAGCTTCATAGCACTTTAGATTGACACCTGCCACTTTGCTTGCCTGATGTCGAAATGCTGCAGATACAGATATTTTGTTGTTCTGAAAACTGTTATATTAAGCCCTGTGCTACTTTCAGATGTTGCTCTCTGAATATTGATGCCCACAACAAAAGCAAATGTTTCGCCCCATTCTCTGCAGCAGTTGTGGTGCATGACATTAAGCATTTTCTCATACGTAAACCATGGAAACAGGGGGAAACCAGTCTTTTCAAAGTGCATATATTTTGAGCTTTTTATTTTCAGTTGCCTCGGGTAGTCTAATGCTAGCTTTGATGCTCAGTTATTGTATACTTCAGGGGGGCATTTTTCTTACGAAACAATTATCGATACTTTTTTCGTCTTGAGTTCGCAGTGGCTTGTGTGTTTTTTATCTTTTATCATCAGCTAACTTTTTCTTTTGTTTCCCCAGATGCTAAGACAAGTTCTCTGAGAGTAGCCTGTGGGTTGCAATTTTAAAAGGACAGAAATCTAGAAGATTCTCCTGAGTAGAGACAGTCAGAGGAAAATACTTATCCCATCTCTGCCTTTGACTGACTCTTTTTCTATGACAGTGAGTTTTAGAGAAGAAGCACACACAGCAACAGACCTGTTAAATATTAGACGCATCAGTGCCACTCTGAAGAAAAAGACCCAAATTGCTGGAACTCTGGGGTTCTGGACAGTCTCTTCTATTTATTTATTTATTTATTTATTTTGGCATGGCAGGATTTATGCATACATTTCTCCAGAGGATTTTTCTAAGCTGTTTGTCTCTCCCTTATAACATCTCTGAGTCATCTATGATCCAATTTCATCCCTAAGGATTCTCTGTCATATTATGGCTAATTTATTTTAATGTGTGTTTTATATTTATGTTTGTGCATTGTGTGATGTCATATACACTTTGTAAGACATTGCGACCTATAAATGTCTGCTTTTAGTGAAATTCTATTGAACAATAAAAACAGCAAAATAGATTGAACGCGCTGCTGTCGAAAATAACCTTAAGACCTTGTTGAAATGGAAAACAGCCTTTTTATCCCATGTCCTGAGACATTATATATATAATAAATACCATTTAGTATAGGCAGAATGAAATGAGTTCCCCTCCCTCCACCACCTAAGTCATTCTGTAGCCACATGCTGTGTTATTCTATTACTTTCTCGCTACAGTTAGGAAATTTGACATGATTTCAGCCCTGCACTGCAGTGTGTAACCTTGAAATGTACTTAATGTGAGTCTGATTAATGTTAGTAATGTGCACCTAACTACTGGGTCATTTATATGATCATAGCCCATATTTATATAAATAAACAGGACACAGGAAGCAACTTATAATGGTCACTGCAAAGACATTCCATTAAAAGCCAGTTCAGAAGTCCTGACGCCTCTTCCTGTGACTGTAAAGAAACGGGGTTAAATCTATGCACCGCAGCTGTATCTGTTTGCAATTTTCAACACTTCAGCAAAGGTTATTAATTCTAACAATACAAGAGAGGGTGGATTCATACAGCTAATGATTATTTTAAAGTAAAAAGGCACATGTTTAATAACCACAAATATCATTGGCCTAAATTCACTGGGACATTTGCATGCTAATCTCTTGCCAAGTACATCCCTGTTTAGAGTTGTTCCGATTGTTCCCAGTATCTGCGAGTACTGGAGTTAAGGCACCAATTCGATACCACATAATCTATGAAAAAGTACCTTTTTACTGATTAGTTCTATCAGCTCAGACACAGTTCTTCTTCATTGTTCTTAAAACAGTTGCACTGTGCAGCCGATGGTAATGTCAGCGGTGTGGCAGTATTTCAGAATGGATTCTCCCACCAGCAAGACGACATTTGAAGATAAATGGCTTCAGTTTGCTGTATTCATTCATGTTCATCATCTCACAGTCATGCACTCATATCGGCCAATATCGGAATCTGTATCAGGAGGGAAAAAATGGCATCGGAACATTTTGTTCACAAATTTTCACTACCATTGTGTAATTTTTGATGAATAAAATCTAAATAAAACTTTTAGTTTAGTTTTAGTCCAGAATCATTTTCTACCCTAGATTTAACACTTTACATCTCCATTAACTGGTTAATAGCATACCCCCCAGAAATGCACGTTGTGTTTTATGGGGGTTTTTTTGTACAGTTTGACCGAGCACAATATTCTTCCCACATTTCAGCATTTTACAGGCGCATGCTGGTGCCCCTGGGGTGAAAATATTTTACAGTAAGTAGGCTCACATTTTAGCATTTAAACTTTTTGTACAATTAAAGCTTCGCTGTGGGAGCAGTCTTTTTTAAAGCTTTGCCCAGTCTGTAACTCAGTCACTGAATTATTGCATTACATGGTTTTATTAGAGTCACTTGTCTTCACTTGTGTCACAACACTGGCTGTCAAGGCTTTTGTAGACGCTACGCTGCAAGCAAAGGCCAAAAGTCATGGAGGGATTTGACAGCAAATCATTTAAAAATAATTGCTTCTTTTTCTTTCTTTTTTTTACGTACATCATTGTTTTGGGTGTTTTAACATTTTTTGAGAAGTGGCTTTAATTTCATCTAATTAAATATAACAGATGAGACTTAGCTCTGATGAGTCCGAATGCCCAAAACTGATTTTGACAAGACAGAAAAGGCCGGAGCCTTTGCTGGCCATCCACAGACGAAGAGCTGTCATCTCTGCCCCTCACTGCCAAAGAGCTCCGCCTTCACTCCCTAAAATCCCATCCATCTGCCGTATCAGCGGGGCAGACGGAGTGCAAGGGATGCACTTTTCTGCCACGTAATGCTGTGCTTTAGTCCCACCAGCAAGTGCCAATGAGGGCGTCTGTGTCAGAAACTTCACTTGCGACTATAAACAAATGGTCATTTACTGAGTTCTTGTTTTTGTATGCACAAAACATATAACTTAATACAAATGCCACAAGCTTATTAAAAATCTTCCATTTCTATTATGCTGTCATCTATTCCTTCCACTCCCGGCAAAAAAGACTGCTTGGTGAGTGTCCTGATTAAATGTCATGATGCTGATCTCTAAAACAGTCAGCATGGGTTTTTTTGCAAATTGAAAATGCACATAAACTCTGCTTGTGTAACTGTATTTTTGCCAAAACTAGTAATGGCTGAGGCAGAAACTCCCTTGAGCAAAGGAGCTTTTAGAGAAAAACACACAGTGAAAAGCTACAGTAAAGTGCGCTGACCTCCTCCCAGCAAAATAAAAAGCATGCAAGACAAAACCTGCAAAGTCATGATTCTCAACATCAACAGAAAATTGCATTACGCCTGCCAAATGTCTCCAATCAACACTTGTGCGGCTGTGTCGAAGCATGTGCTCCTTAGAGGACAGGATTGCCGTGTGCGGCTAATATAAACTCCTGTTTATGAAAATCCAGGCCATGCTCGGGATGACAAACTGACTCATTGTTAACCGCAGTCAATGTTTAATCTATGTGTGTGACATTTTATCCCGCCAGATAAGACGGCCGACTGTTTGACCTTCATGTTATGTTCTGCATCAATTTGGCTCCCATGTGTTTGTGCGGGTGTGTGCGTCTGCGAGCGCTCTAATTAGATAAGAACGTGAAAAGAATAGGGAGACGATGACAGGTGAAACGAATGACACCGGCCGGTGAACCGTAGCTCTATTTGTCCCCATCCAGCGTTTGTCACAAATGAAAGAGTGCGTCATCTGTGCGCTTCTGCTGACTGGGCAGATGAACACCCAAGGCGCTAAAGGCTACAACCTATGTTGCATGTTTCTGTCAGCCTATCGGAACATTAACTAACACATAGGATGTGATAACGTGTCATAACTTGCCATAATGTCGGACAGGCATCCGCAAATTCTATTCGAGCAACTCAAATGAAAGATTTAATAGCTCTCGATCCATAACAGAAGAGGACGGGAATCTCCTTGGACCTTTGGTAAATAATGAAAATTAAAAGTAAATTTGATGCATTGCAGCAGCATCATGATGTCATGTTATTTCATCACAGCATGAATAATATAAAGGAACTTTAATGCTTCTGTCATCAATTTTCTGTGACATCCAACTTGAGAACAATATGATATTCGAAAGACCAAAACAAAGGAAAGGATTTCTGTCTAATTTCAAATGTTTTTTTTGTGGGAAAATGGCACGAAACGGAGGCAGCTCTGTGTGTGGTGACGAACCAGCACACACAATCTCAGATTGAAAATCATACTGCAGCATCATTTCACAGATACTCAGAAAATTGCGTGGTCAATTGTTCGATTCATTACATGGATCCAACCAATCACACACAAATGCAGCCAGAGATGTTACATTGCACTGTGAGAGTAAATGATATCATCAGTTTACACACACGTCATCAGTTTCATTCATTAATCTTTTCATAGAATATGTGGGCCACATCAATTTACTAATATTGCCAAGGAGTGAGGATGACATAAGCTTTCGTTCAACTCGGACAGATCTAAAGAACAAAATGATATCTGGAAATGGCTTTTTTATGTTTGTTTACTGTTCAGATGGGTTGGAGTGTGCAGCTTTGGCTCTGCTGATAAAGAGGTAGTCTACAAACCAGTTGGTACCATGTTTGATCACAGACGTTTGATCCCTGACTCAGATGTGTTCCCCACTTGTAAGTCACTTTAGAAAATAAAAATGTCTTCTCAACCTAACAAAATTTTATTATGAGAAAGATAGAGACAGATTTGTCTTCTTCTTGGTGTTACGTTCCAGTTATCCAACTTTCAGGTGATTAGCTCTCAAATGATTTCAGTTAAACAGTTTCCAGTCGGTAAGTGCTACAGCGGCCGCATTCAGCTCATGGAAACACTGTTTCCCACACAACCAGCAGAGCTACCATGAGCCAGTGCCTCAGTCAAACCTGTTATTACCATGTTTGGATAAAAACATACATTATTTCCAAAAGTTAGGACTAGCAATCCTGTTTAAGACTAATCTGCAGAACACGCCATTATTCCTATTTTGATGTTTAAGCCTCTGTAACTCCGAACAGTGACGCTAAAAGAATAATACCAATTTGAGAAAAGCACACAGCAGACACTGATCTAGGTGCCCTAATGTGGGAAACAATGATAAATTCTATAACAATTACAGCAACTTGAAAACAAAATTATGTGTTTGGTGGTTACAGGTTTTAATTAGATGGCCTGTGTGGTGAGAATGGAAAGCCATCTGGGACCATCTGAGATCACAGGGACGGCAGATGAATAGCAACGGTTTCTACATTTCACTGTAGACTTTGTTGTGCATACCAATTGGCAGCTCAGTGCACATTGTAAGATATTCCACAGTTGCCTGCGAGTTCCATTTCTCACATCAGAAAATATCTCAGTGGCAAAAAGAGCACAGATATCTTCAGGCTGCTGGCAAGTAAAAAGCTAAAGACTTGAAATCTCACAACCTTGATCTTGAAACTCAGAACTTTGCATCAGAAATTTGATTCAATTTGGGTAATGTGAAACAAAGATCCAGCCATAATGCCAGCCAAAGTAAATTTAAACAGCAAACCTTTTCCTCTTCAGACTGAGAACACCTTAAAAGCCTTTTGGGAACCTGAATACTCCTTAATACAACACAACCTCATCTCGACACATGCTGTGTTTTCCAGCCACTATCAGACATCTTTCCTGATAGTGTGAGTCAGCTGCACCTGTTGTTGAGTTTCAGTCATTAATACAGGAATTCACAGAACAGTGAAATCCTGAAACATTCAACCTTCCATCTCCAATATCCTTGACTTGTTAATCTTTGCACTTCTTTCGGAGGGCAAGAGCTTCCTTTTGATCTTCAGGAGCACTTTGACTCTTTAATGAGTCATGTTTTAGAAGGCGAAAAGCTAAATGAAGGCTGCTTGGTTCATTTAATCATTAGCTGTTGTGTAACATAAGCTGATACAGAGCAAGTGCATCAGCGTTCCAAGGTCTGGACGGACAACTTGGACCGCGGTTCTGACACATACTTGATGGCCTCAGGAGAAAGTGTGCTACCACTTGAAGAAAAGTCTGCATAATCAAAAGCAGACACACCCCCTATATCTAGGAGGTCTTTCTGCCTAAATGAATAACAGACAGAACTGATTAACCTAACATTTGGCCTTTCAATGTCATCCATATTCACTACTTCAATCAGCAGCACTCGCACACTTTGAAGTTCTGAAAAAGAGAAAAAAAAAATCACACAATAAATGGGTAAAAAGAGGGCTATGGCGGTAGTGCAGGGCATTTTTAGCCCATATGCCTGTTTCCACTTTGCTAAATGCAGGGGTGCCCTGTAAAACATTGGTGTAAATGGTTTATAATGTCACCAGTGGACTCTGAAATGGGAGACCTGGTTTCAATCAGCAGTCAAATTGCTCCTACATTATCCTTGCAGACAGAGTAGTAAATCACTCTTTCCCTATACGCTACTGACGTTAAAGAACGGGCATTGTTAAAAATCCACCATGCGTGCTGCTAAGAGCACCCTATCTGTATGCGAGGATGGGATGCAAAACAGGACAATAGCAGCTGCTTGCAGCATCCCCATAAATGCAAGAGCAAAACATCCTGATCCTACAAGCAAAACAAATCTGCGCACCTTTCATTGCTATCCCAGTCTGAACCTTTATAGCGGCTCTGGCTGTTAAATTAAGCAAACAGACTTAATCTACAAAGCCCATGCGAGGAGACCCATCACAACCAGTTTGAACCAGTTTTCTTGGTTAAAAAGGAGATTTGGTTTCTCTGTACCAACGCCCTCCCAGCAGGCCAGGCAGGCATCCCGGGTTAGTTATAAACTCCTACAAACACGACAAACGCTGATCCCACCCACCACAGACCAACACACGACGGGTAAAACCTCTCATTAAAACTCCAAGGCCCTGATATTTTAAAAGATCTTGCCCATATGGAAAGCATGAGAAATGTCAGCTGGGAGAGGTTTGCTCCGAGTGGTTTTCCAACGTGTGGCCACAGACGAGCTGCAGTTCTTTCACGGTGCCAATCAACATGGACCCTGCCAGGGAGTACCGTACGTATGAGGAAGCTGACACAGATGCTCTGGCTTCCTGCCACACACCAGGCCTGCAAAGGAAACACCCTACACAAGACCGTACAAGTGTTCACACAAGCTAGGATGCAACCAGGCTCCATTAACAGCAATCATTGTTCAGGGTGGTTTCACTTTTTTCACAGTAACCTAAAAAGGAACCCAAAAAAAATTGGAGGTCAGTTTCACTTTCACTTGATAAGTCATTTACTTTTCTGAGTACATAACAGATTGTGTCATTTCTTGTCTTTCATGTATTATAATTCACAAGGTCAGTCTCTGCCAATCAGTTAGTGCCGTCTTAGCTCAGACTGGGTTACTGTGGCAGCTCTGGATTTTATTTATTTGCTTCTCCATTGAGTGTCTTGTCACCCAGACAAACTCCACCTCCACTGTTTTGGACTCCAGTTGGTGACAGCTTCAGCTCTTGAAGAGGCCTGTAGCAGGCTGGAGGGCCACTCCAACCAGATCCAACAGCAGGTGTAAAACTCATCCATGTGCTGCTACGCCAGCCTTCAATGGCAGTAGAGCAGAACAAGAAAGCCATAAAACCTGCCCGTGGTGAGCTAGCTGCTGACTACCATCGCTTGCTGCAGTGAAGCCTGAGACCACTTGTGGAGCAAGACAAACACTGGAGCGGCTAAATGATATTTAGGGTTTTTTTCAAAGCGGTTCCAGTCCTGGTTTGGGGCCAGAGTTTTACTTAGGGCCAATTCTTTCTGTTTCGCCTGCCAAAGCTCTGGTACTGGCCCTGAAGAATTGGTGCTACACAAGCACTGATTCTTTGCTGGGTCATAGAGACAAACAGCTTGTGTCAGGGTCGGCTAATAGAAAGCAGATTAAGTAAAATATTATGACCACCACATCTAAAAGTCCAGCTTGCATTCATAAACATGGCTTGCACCACATCAAGCAGCTTTTAGAGTCACTGTTTTCAGTTGACTTTATAAACCATGTCTGCTGCTACATTTACAAATCTTGTTTCTTACTAACACCTGCTGGCTTTTATAGATCCCCCTTAAAACAACATACACAAAACCCTGTTGTGGTGTCCATGCATACTAGTCTGTCTGAAAGCAAAAGTCTGCATTGCAAAGAATATGCACAAGAACTACCTGTTTCCAGTAAGGGTACTGGTAATATTAGAGAAAAGACAAAACCGCTCTGATATGTTAAAATAAAGAGTCTCCTTGTACTGCTCTTATATAAAATTTCAGAGTACCATCAAAACTATCAATAACAGGATCAACTTAGAAGTACTTTTAGCACCAGCACTGGAACCACTTTGGTCTAAAAAGAGGGAATCAAAGCTTGCCATAATAGCAATCAGACAACTCTGTAGACAGAAAACAGCTCAATCAGCGAAATACATCTGCAAAAAGCCCAGTTTCCAAAAAGAAGTGTCAAGTAAACAGCAGTGGAAACACAAATCACCAACTCTATTCATGTGATTGCATGAATGCAACTAGGCTCTTCAGAGAGAGCTGTAATTTGAATCAAAGTTGGCGATTCTATCAAAAGGTCATCATATGATGTGTTGGCCAGATCACACATACAATTCGCCCCTTGCTAAAAAAAACAAAAGGCAAAAAACAAAACAAAACAACAGCAGATATTTCTTTGGCAAAAATTTACTGTCTAACACTGATTATCACTACGTGATGTGGGTCACAACCCACTGTGGGATATTCATGCTCAGATAAGAGTGGTGCATGCACTAATCTACCATCGCCACACCCTTTACCCTGAATAAATATTTTTTTTAAAACAAACTTAGATGTTACTTTGGTTACTATTGTACATTACCATCATGCATCTGCTCTTCAGAAGTGACTGCATCTTATTTAATTCTTAACCAATTTCCAAGCAACTTTGCTATCATCATGAGAAACTGGACATCACTCGCTGGAACTAAATCTAGTTAATGTGAGCAAATCTATTACATCTACTGAATGGCCCCATTTTTATGGACTCCAAGCTCAACATTTATTTGCTATTTCAACTTCCAAATATGGAGAATTCTCTACAAGCCGGTTGCTTCATCAATAGACTCATTTAAAAAGGAAGTCCCATCGAATACTCTGTACAGCGGGCTGAATGGATCTCATTACACAAGTATGATCACAAACATTATTTATCACAAAAATGTTTGTTTTGATCTCAAGAGGCTATTGCTGCTGAGAAAAGTAGGTTTTAGCACAGAGATGAATAGAAGCGGCAGTAGCAAACTCGTTTAATACCAAAACATAACCGATGCCAAGGTTTCATTCATCTACAGTAAGTTATAACCAACAGTGCTTGTGCATGCACTTTTCACACCGCAAAACCCACATCAGAGAGTGACATTGATAAATCCAGCTTGCAGAAATATTTCACTTCCAGCAGACAATCCTAAAAAAAAGCCTTTCAGAGAGCGACAGCTCATTTCTTTTGGCTAACTGATGCCAGTTTTGGTAGCGGAAAATGGAAATAAGTGCCTACTTTCAATTGTGAGATGTTGAGAAAATAACCTGAATGTTAATTCTCTTCTGCAGACGCCTCATAAAGGGTTAAAATAAATAAATATATAAATAAAGATTGTCTCATTCAATGTAGCTGGATTTCTTTTATCCAGCATTAAGTCAAACCATTCATTCAAAGCATCACAGCTAAGGTGGCTACACTGTCACTTCTTCCTCATTCGTTTCTCTCTCGGCCAGCCTTTGCCAGTATGAACTGTACACTATGCCTAGCAGATGACATCATCAGTGAAGGGCCTCTGCTTTTTTCCCCCGCATAGGCGCTGTTCCAAAAATCCCAACAGAAACACCATTCTCAAGAGAAACAAAAAAGAACGATGCAACGTACCAAGGAATAGCAGGCCACTCTGTAATCCTTCAGGAGTCACGGCCTTGTAAGTCACATGTCTTTAGCCTTGAATTTGGTTTGAGAGTTAACTTAGTCTAATACCTTGTAGAATTTGCTCTTATTCAGCAAATACACAGTGGTATAAAATAAAAGCACACCCCACAGAAAAAAAAAATATATTTATATAAGTTACAGTTCTATTGTGCAATAGTTCATACAACCCACAGATGAATAGAATAAGCAAAGAAAACAGCTGGTTAGACCGGGTAATGAAAGCTTGCAGTCTCCCTGCAAGCCTTATCTATTCAACATGATGGAAAAAACCTTAATGCTTCGGCAGCATGGCACCTACAGTATCGGGTCTGTCATCGCAGGTTTAAATGATAAGTTATCTATGAAAAAGATAGCAAAATGTAATTCTCTATCCTAGTACATAACAGTGCCAGGCAGAGAGACCTGCTTGATTAAACTACTTACTGATAGACCCAATAGTCAACATGCAGTATCTTCCTCAAATAATCTCCATGAAAAGACTGATGTTTAGACTCCAACTTACAAGGTAGCAAAATATAAAGTTATCCCAAATCCATAATTAACATTTTACTTGTTACTGTCTCTTCCTCCCACTTGGCAGGAGCTGAAGGTTAAAAACCCAAACATGCATTTGAGGCCTTGGGTTCTGTTGCAGAGAGCCTCTGATGCAATTCCAAGAAACTAACCCACCCTGTATCATCCTGTTACACTTTGGCTTATGCTTTGGTCTCTTCATTGTGACTGTGACAGCTTTAATCAGATTCATGTATTGGTAAAGGATGACAATGAGGCTATTTCAGTCTGCCACTCACTTTCCAAAATTGCTTCCTTTCCTTTCTTTGAATGATAAAAATAAATAAAGAAAAGAGGGGGTGCGGGGGTTGATGCACAGCCGTTTTATTTTCTGCCCATCCACCTAATAAAACCCCTCCATCCATCCCTCCATCCCCATAATTAAGTCCCTTCCAGACCTGAATAGGCCTTTTGGTTGGTTATAGCAGATAAAATTATGTCACAAGATAAGATTTAGACTGCAATTCTTATACGGATGTTTCCTCATCTTTTGCAACAGATGCAAGGAGAAAATTCCAAGCCCAAACCTGTCAGAGCAGCCATTGTTATGGTTATATTAAATACTTTTTAAATCAGATGAAAAACGCGTACCCTTGATGGCTACACAAAAACTCCAAACACCTGTGTCTGACCATAAATAGACAGCAAAGATTTCAGATGATGGAGTTGGCAGTGCACTGGCTGATGCACTCGTGCACGCGCATTTATGAGATGGAAAAGCCATGTCTTCAGAGAGCCAGAGACCCTGTGGCAAATCTTCAACATGATGGATCCAAAAACGGGCGGAAATCATTGCCTTGTAATTGCATATTTTAAAAAAATATATAGGGTGACGGCATGCTTGCGCCCCCGCGAATCACCACTGCTTCAGAATATTTTCCCCTTCTTTTCCCATTAATGATTCTGAACAGATTTTCTGCTTGATTAAAGGTTTCATCCCTGCAAAGACCACTGCAACGTCAGGCTGTCCACTGTGAAGTGCACGCGGCCAGGTTATTGCCCACCAGGAGCAGGATCGTGCATTGAAAAACACTTGTACAATAAGTGATTGGTTTTGAAAAACCTCTCATTCATTTCCATGCACCCTAATTTAAAAAAAAATGGCAGAGAATTCCTTTTTTTCGAGCAGACATATAATTACCAGCTATAAGTCTGCAGTGACATAAAAGTTGCATTGGGCCGCACATTGCGAGTAGGAAATAAATAAAACGGCATTAACCTGCGTTCGTGGCTGGCTGACGTTAGTCGAAGCGCTTTTTCCCCCCAACAACCATTAACCTCACACCTTTGAAAGCCCTTTTAAAACAATTCTCCGTTTTAAACAGGCAGTCTAAAAAGACATAGCCTATTCGTAAATGCTGTCAGAGAAATTCCTGCAAGTTAGGTAACTTATCGACAGCGCGACAAGATGCGTGTCAAGTTCAATGGGGGACATTCAGAGAAGATAACGGTGCACTTACTGAATCTCCTCTTTGTCACCGCCGTTGGCATTTCTCTCCTTCCTGAACCACAGTCCCGTCTTCAGTTGGAAGCAAGCACAACAATCCACTTCATGTAATCAACAGCCACAAAACAGAGGGGTAACAACCAGCCTGGTGAGCATAAGAAGAACGTGAAGGGGGGTAGATACGAGTCCACCTCAGAGAAACACGAGGTCCTATCCCGGTCAGCCGACCGGGGTCGTGGAGACTGGATCTATTCGTGGCAGCTCCCGTGCTGCTAACGGGTTAACGTCAGCCCCGCTCAAGTGTTCTGTGTGGCTTTCAACACACGAAAAGGCGAGAGAAAAATCTTGTTTCTCCTCTTACTCGTAAACGAGTCCTCTTGCAAGTTAATTTATGCGCAGAAGTCGGTCCACAGTCCCCGCAGAAGGAGCTGTGGAAGGCAGGGAATAGTTACGTCTCTCCCCTCACAGTCACGCTTCTTTCTGCCTCCGTGGTGAAAACACACACAGGTCGGTCAGCAGGATTTTCGGATTCATTCGGCTGCACTCGCCTCTGTGTCCATTCATTGCCTCTCAAGTCCAGCGGAGTCTTAAAACATGCGCCAAATACGAGGGGAACCCAGTTATTTCTATTATTTCCACATGTCTGTGCTAATCAAAGCACCTGCTGATCAGGGACATACCATACATTGAGAGTATATTGTGGCTAAAGACAGGGAGGGATTAATAAACAATGGGAGACTGGGCACAGACGTGGCAAAACGCCCCCACTACCCCCACCCCATTTTAATCCCTCATGAGTTCTGAGACACCCAGACGTAAAGCCTGTAAAGAACCTCAAGTATGCCAATAGAATTTGTGTTGTTGTGATATTTTGGATTATATTTACACCACGTGTCTTTGTTTGAATCATTTTATTTTAAAAAAATTTGTTTATGTTCCTCCTTATATTGTATTTAGCCCAGTTTTGAATATTTATTTGGCTCTTTGTGGCATGTGTATCTTACTAGCTGGTTTGTATCACATTGGTCATTTTGTGCCACTTAAATGTCTAACAATAACATAACATTAGGCTAACTAAAATACTTAGCCTTCTGTGTGTTCTGGCTTTCAGCCATTGGTTGTTCCCATTGTAAAGGAATTATTTACCTTTTGTGTCACATTTTCTCATGAGTGTCATTTTGGTTTTATTTTGTCTGTGTTTGTGATCATTTGGTAATTCTTGTCGTTCAAATGTTTCTTTGTTAGATTTTTTTTCTGTCTGTGGATTCCATTTTCCTTCTTGTTTTGTTTGGCCTACCCCTCCAATGCCTTGCAGTAACTTAAGCACCAGTGCTTTTCAAAACACAGCCAAACACCTGAAAAAATATATGACAGGAAGACATAAGTGATTACATATGTTCACAAATATATATATAGGCTTTATATCCTTCAATAAATAAAAATTGTTCCCAATCTTGTTTGGTGTTAATGAGTCCAATATTCAGAGGCACAAAGCTTGACATGGCTCACTTGATCTGTAAGTGTCCTGCTGGCCTGCTCATTAATCTGCTCACATGGTTTAAGGTAATAGAGGCAACTGAGGTTGGATGCAGAATTCTTAATGAACTTACTTCTGATAACGGTTGAATTTAACTGCTTCTCCTGAGGATCCCCTCCAACAGTTTGCCCCTTGATCTCACTCTGGGGCATTCTGCAATTAGGAAAGTCATGTATCATCACTAGGCTATCTATAAAATATTTATGAATACTGCCCTATCCTGATTTCGCCTTAATTTTCTACAGTAGCCTAAATATAGTACAGCTATTGCACCCTTTACATCCTTCATCTCACCTTTTGATTCCTCTGGACAAGAGCATCAGTAAGAAGTGTTTGTCAAGTCTCTGTTTTTTTTTTCACTAGTTTTGTTTGGTGATGAAGCCTTAGGAAGGATGATGTAGGAACTATTCCCAAATCTTAAAAGACATTCAAGTTTGCTAACAACTACCTTTGACAAGACAGTCTCTGCATGGTTGAATATTAATATAGATATTAAGAAAGGCCTTTTGCTGCTCAGCATAGGACAAATCTTGAGGACAAGAGAATGTACAGGTGAGGTGTAATGCGAACAGAGAATGGGCTCTGCTTACAGTGCGGCCTGGCTGTTAGTAAATGATCACTCATAAGACACGGTTGAGCATGCAGGGCATCGTTGCTATGACCCCAGGTAATGAGGCCCTGAATATCTTCAGGATTCTGACAACCTATCTACTCCGCCTTCTAACCTTACCATGATGAATCGTTAGCTTGGCAGAACCCCTGCTGAACTGTTGCCTGGCTATCCACCACACCTTCCTAATAACTGGTGCAAATGATGTTTACACAAGGTTTTACGCTACAATAAATGTCTCTGAAAGTGGGCCATTCAGTGGATCTTCCATGCATCGCGCCCTGTCGCACACAAGCACACACACAAACATCACTTGGTACCTGGACATTTGTGCTTAAAGTAATGAATTGAGTTGCTACGCAACCTCAAATTGATTGAAAAGAATTTCTGCTCCTTTTGACATACAAATGAAAACCCTGATCAAAGCACCATGTTCCAGGAATAGAATCCTGCCAGACAAATAAGGGACCCAGCCAGCATTATTACTCTCAAAGGGAGGCCATTGTTTTGATACAGTAACCATCAATATGTAGGTGCCAGACTGAGAAATTGGTACATGTGCTCAATAATGCTGCTATGAATCTCTGGTGGCCAACAGCAGGCTTGCTTTTCGGCTAAAGACATCTCATGTGGACAACGGAAACCTATAAACAACATTTCCTTGTGAAGGTCAGAGACAATGTCTTGTCCGTTTTTTTCCGCGCCCGGCGGGGGGGGTGGGGGGGGGGGGGGGGGGGGGGGGGGGGGGGGGGGGGGGGGGGGGTGGGGGGGGGG
>JAVQJG010076596.1:0-15428 GCA_036024015.1 Craterocephalus amniculus | reverse complement strand
ATGTAGACACTTTTAAATCCAGGTTAAAAACATTCCTTTTCTCATGTATCTATGAATGAAATCTGCACGGTATCTTTTAACTTTTCTTGCTTTTAATCTTTTCATGATAATGATTTTACTGTAATTCTTCTTTTATGCTTTTAATGTTTTATGTAAAGCACTTTCAATTGTCTTGTACCTGAAAATGTGCTATACAAATAAACTTGCCTTGCATTGCCTTGCCTTGCCTTCACCCTCTGTTTTAAAAATGTTCACAACTCTTTAGGCACATTCAGATAGAGCAGATGACAAAAGAAACTTGGGTAAATATACACAGTTTTTATTTGCATTAGCTATATTTTCCTTCGATAAAGATGGTGGTATTGTAATGTGTCCTACAATATGTGTACGTAGATTTTTTTTCTTATATGTCCCAGCTTTTTCCTTTTAGGTTTTGAGTGATCCTTTTCTTCTTTCTACCATAGATCTGAACCCATATTGAGATTCTATTTGCTCTTAATGTCGACATGTCTCTCTTTGAGAAAAGTTTGTAGAAGGTGTGAAGAAGGAAGTTGACCTCATCCTGAAAAATGAGGTCAACCTCCTTTTGATTTATGGAATAAGAAAAGCACCCATAATTTCAATGGACACCTGTTTTATAACTTTGGAAGACCTGCACCAATTATTGCATGATATCAGAGACCACTTGTAATATTATCATTATTATTAATTCGGAAAAAATTTAAACCATTTCTTCCAGCCAATATCTTTGTGTTTGGTATATTTTATGAAGCTTTTAAAGCTGTGTGAGCTGTAAAATTAGAAGGTGTTGTATCTGTGAATGAACAACTGAATAATTATTCTTTTACAGATGATTTAATCATTCGCTAATGTAGGCCAACTATGTTTACAGCTGTGTTTTTGAGCTTTTGTATGTAATTAATATTGAGACTGTTGCTGTATAAAAAGCCACTTGTTTGGACTCTTCCTTTATATCTTCATTGAATGGGAGGAAAGGACAGTTTTTAAGCATAATAAATTATTTTTCTTCAATTATAACAGTAAAAAATATCATTTTATGTCGCTATTTAAATTTTCACTCTGTTTAATCTTACTAAAACACAATCTAAACTCGTATCTCCAACGGCAGGCAAGCAAACAAGCATCACCCTGCGGTGGTACAGTGATGTCAGCAGGTGTGGTCATCCAGCTGCATCCTACCCGGTGGGGTGTGATCAACATCCTCACCGCCTCGTTGGCAAATCGTAAAATCCTCACATGGATGTGGGTTGTTTTGCATATCGAGTCGGTTATGCATGTCAGTGTGAGACAATGCTCAGATGTTCAGTTTATGTGAGAGATGAAAGAACTGACGGAGCTGGCCAGCTGCTGGCGAGTACAGTTGGGAGCGAGGAAATCGCACCAACAGCTCAGCTCGGTCCAAACGTAATTAGAGGGCTTCAGTGAAGAACTGCCAGAGACTCGGCGTGCTGTGAAGAGAATTAAGTCAGCATTTCTCCGTTTTTATGAATAAATACATGGTGAATGAATCATCGATGCAGAGATGGGTTACTATTAGATTAGATATGGTGGGGTTGATAATCAATACAGATGGATGGTTCAAAGCTGATGCTGCACGGTTATGCAATAAAACAAGGATGTAGCAGTAATATTCCATGCTACAAACTTCAGCTTGTTCATCATATTCCTGGTTAAGTCTTCAGCTTTCGTATCATTTTTCTGTCAGTATATGTGAACCACTTATTTGCCGACACCTGGTATTTTTGCAGGGATGAAAAATTTCCCCCAGTTAATATATGCTGAAACAGGTCAGTTGTGAATTCAGGGACTTTGTGTAACAGATATACACAGTCTCGTGTGTGTGTTTGTGTGTGTGTGTGTGTGAGACTAGCTTGTAATGTGTTTGGACTGAGTGGGACGCCAGACAGTGCCCGTTAAAGGTTCTAATGTGGCAGTGGTTTCATGGTGGTTGGCACAGATCAGCAGGAAGAGGGCAGAGAGAGGGATAACTTTTTTTTTTTTAAAGGAAGAGGGAGGGAAAGACTGAGGGGGGAGAAAGCTGAAGGAAGAGCGCTGCAGTAACACAGGCCATCAGACTGTGGTGAATATACATATCCTCAGACTTTTTCTGCACCCCCCCCTCATCCTTCCCTCCACTGAGGGACAACAACCCATTCACAGCGTGGTCCTGAGGTGATCAGAGCGCACCCTTCCCTCTCTCGCTCTGCTTTCATTCTCTCTTCCTCTTTCATCCTGTCTTTTCTTCTCTTTCTCGCTGTCGAGAGAGGGGGGCAATCCAAACAGCCATACTTCCCCTGAACTCATCTTTTATTAATCAGACCTCAGCGGTGAGTCAGGAAGAGCAGTGACGAACGCGGGTTTGTGAGTGTGAAGGGCGAACGCGCACATGCATGAAAACGCACGCTCACACTAGCAAGACCATGCAACTGACCACTGACAAATGCTTGAGGGTGTTTCATATTTCCTCTGCTGCAAAAAGACACACCAGAGCTGAGTTTGTGTCTGAGTATGTGTCAGAGAGAGGGACAGAAAAAGAGAGAAAAAGAAATTAGTGAGATGGATGACTTGAAAGCACCGCACGACCACCTCCTCCTTGTCATTCATAAAGCCTCCCTTGCTCTCCACTGTTTTTTCCTATCTTGCTTACACACACACACACACACGCACACACACATAAGCTCAGAGACGGAGCAGAGCGGATATTCTGGGTGGTGTTATTCCAGGTGTGGAGTCGTTGAGGTCTCCATGCTGTGACCCTGTTATCCTGGGAAGAAGGAGAGTATTAGATGCATGCAGCGAGAGGAAGAGACACTATATCAAAAACACATTTCTCCCCGAGGCCATATCACTGCAGTTACATGGCTGCACAGAGTTGTGCACATATGTACACACATGCATCGAAACTCATACACGAGATAAAAGCTTTTGTGTCTTTAGTCTGCATAAAACTAACTGATGGGCTGTTTTACAAAAAATGTTCCCTAGGTGTGTTGCAAACAGGGCAGACCTGATTTTCTAAACACAACAGCGGAAAAGAGTGCAGAGATGCAACCAGAGCATCCAACAAAAACAACACACTGAAAAGGCTGCAGTCGCTGATGTATAACAAAAAGCAACACAACATTCAGAGCAAACGCCTTGCACAAATTTCCTTTTCTGTTGTCAGCATTCTGGTGTAAACTTTTTGCTTTGTTTTTTTTTTTTGTTTTTTTTGCTTGTATTATTTTTATTGCTTTTAAATAAGCTTGTAGTTGCATGTGTTTTATATAAGTAATGACTGGTTGGTTGAAATGTCCTGGCTCATGAGGTATAGCAGGTCATTGTCAGTTTGAATCCTTGTCCTCCGGTCTATTGTTGTGTATCTTGGGAAAGACACTTCACCCTCATTGCTTCCAGTTTCGGCTTTACAATTGTATATGAATGACTGGTGGTGTCTAGAGAGCTCACTGGTGCTGACTGGCTGCTGCGTTTCCAGCAGTGTGCCCCAGGCTACACATCAGCAGGTGTGAAATAGGAGTGAATGAACAATGGACTCAATGTAAAACACTTTGGGTCTCTTGAAAAATGCTTTCCATATAATTATAATGGATTATAAAGGCTAATTATTATTATTATTATCATTATTATTAATACTACTTCTTTTACTACTACTACTAACAATAATAATATCATTTCTTTCATACCATGTTTCAATCATTTAAGCTAAATATGTTTCAAATGTTGTTTTGTTTTTTGTTTTCTTTTATCTTCTGGTTTTAAGAAAAATACAATTTTAAGAAAGAAAAAAGAAACATCATCCAATGTCTCCCTTGATGATATCTACCTTCAGACCTCCTGGTGGGAGGAAACCAGTCCTAAGGAAAACATGAGCTGGTCTCTATATTTATTTCATATCAGCAATAATACACCTTTCACCACAGTTTCAGTGTATAGACAAAATGTTCCAGACGTACAACTTAGTTGATAGAATGTTGATTGATAACGAAGGATTTATAATTCATGTGATGAGTTACTGCTCATCACTAGGTTTAAAACAGTTATCCAGGCAGGAACAATTTTAATTTGTTAGTTACTTTAAGTAAGATGAACTTGAAATGACCATGTGTGATTAAAATAAAACCAACATTTTATGAAGCATCTCTTCTAATAAAGGCAAAATGGATCAAATCAAGTTTTGTTTCACATGCTCATGTTCCATAAGCAAAATCAAATTGATCATGTTTACAAAAGCTTAGCACTCTAAAACCATTTTAATTAATTGTGCCCAATCACTCAAATCAGCTTTTTTTTATTTTGAGGAAACAAGTTTGCATATTTTATACAGAGTCAACTAGATTGATTTTACAGTGTAATACTGGCAACATATTACTAAATATTTCTTTGTTCCTTCATTTTCAAACACATCTGGCCAGATTCTAAATCCATCTTGAAGGCAATGAACTATAGCTGTTCTCATACAGTGGTAGGGCAATATAAAACATATTTTTCCCATTTACTAATTCATAAATACCAAAAAGAGTGGACATAATCTTGCATTTTGTGTTTCTGTCACACACAGAAAGATGGCATTGCAGATTCATTTGAAGAAAAACAGCATTGTTGGCACAAGGTGACACTACCCATCTTCCACTTAGCATAGTTATTTGGCGCCACTGCTCAGGAGGTACTCCCGATGATGTGCAACAGAGGCTTGTGGGTCCCTTCCATAAAGAAGCCGTTTAAAAAGGGATTGTGTTTTCATTCAGTGGAGACTTTTTCAGTATTACCCAATGTATGTCTTGACCTCGTCATCAAATGGAAGTCGGGCTTTACACATGTTTTTGGGAGTTGGCATATAGTTCATCATGCAGTAAAACTTTCAGGGAATGGCAACCTATGTTTATTAAAAATAATATATTATTTTGAAAATCCTTTGGAATCTCAAAATATTTTAAAAGATCGTAAGAGAGATAACCTTGCCGAGTTACTAATTATTTGTACAAAACACTAAATGTTGGACCAGGCAATTCCCTTTCATAACAACTAAAGAATGTAAGATGTGATCAATGGCAGCTTCTATCAACTGACTGGCTTCACATCATTTTTTATGATGGGGCTGTGCTTTCACCGTTAACTCCATCAGTAATAGTAATAGAAATCCCCTGTTTTTTCAAGGCACTTTCTAAGGAAAAAACGAAAACAAACCATGTTGCTTGTCAGGTTCATGTATAAATGGACATTTCAAATGCTTTGAGATGTACATGTTTAGAATAGCTTTCACATTGAAAACCATTAGTTTTTATCTTTTTTTGTTACTGATTTAGACTTCCCTTCTTTGTGAAAGAGGTTTTGTCTTTGATCTGTTTTTTTTTATATATATATATTATTTAATTGTAGCCATGTCAGATTAAATTTAAAAAAATCTGATTGCAACTAAAGTATACAGTAATAAGTTGAGAAATATAGATCCAGACATGAAATTTTAATATTGTGGCGGCTTTTACAAAAATGTGCATTGATATTAGAGGGCATTTGCATGTGTGCATAAGTGCACATGATGTGTGCAAAAGTGCCTGTTCAGTCCAAGCATATTACTCATAAAAACAATCAACTGATATTAATCTAATGCTAACCATTCGCAAACAGTGCGTGGTCTCTCATATGGAGCATAAATGGGATTTAAGAGATATTTTTTGCTGTTGTGAATCGATGTGAATTATATGAGCTTTGTTGGTTGGATTACATTCAGAGTTTGGTCTTCTCACCACAATTCAAACTGTGTCATTATGTCCAAATGGATCCTCAGAAAGTTTTTAAAAGTATCCAACATTGACAAAAAATACAGAAAATACTGCAGATTTTTCCCCCTAAAATTTGCTATATAAATATATCTGTTTTGTGCACACTTTAACTCAGACATTCCTTAAATACAGTAATAAAACAGCATTCCTTAACATTTGCGCTAAATGCTAGTTAGTGCTGGCCTGGATGCTGAAAGCATGCAGGGAGGAGAAGCAGGCTCACCGGACGCCTTCACCGCCAATTTTCAATTTTAATGACTTTGCTCTTTGATTTAAAAAAAAAACGGCTAAATGGTTCCAGTTGAGCCAGAGAAAGAGAAAAGAAATACATCTAAGAGATGAAAATAGCCGTTGTTCTCCAGTTTAAGAGGCACGTGTGCCTGGGTTGGCCCGAGACGTCAGTTACGAGCTGCAGATGTTTGTACGTTTTTTATATAATTGTTGTTATTTTCTAATTGTGGTGTTTCTGCGATGGGCTTTTCACTCATTATGAGTGTGTGCCGTGCATGTGTATCTGTGTGCATGTGCAAAGTCTGGAGCACTTTGAGATTAATTAACCATACTTCTCATCTGTGTGCCTTTTAGCAGCTCATTATGCCGCCTGATCACAGGAAACTATAATGGCGATAACACACAATGATAGCCTGCGCACATATGTGCACACTCCGACACCTACAGTTGTTTAGTATCCCAGAACTCTGGCAGTGAACAAAAGAGGGGTAATCAAAACCTCTGCGTACACAATCGTTGCTTCTAATGATCTCATGCACACATGCAAAGACACAGACACATGCACACCGAATCCTCACATGGTTCCATGGGTTATGAGAGGAGAAAATGTTCTCACCTCTTCTTTGCTGGATGGAGAAAGGCATAAAAACAGCACCTGCTTGCTTGTTTTCTCTCCATTCTGACTTCCCCTCCCCTCAGTCTTTCTTTGAAGGGGTTGAAAAAGGAGACCATGAGGTAATTAGGTGAGTTTCTTCCTTGCTGCGTTGCTGTACAAAAAATGAAACACAGATTTGTTTTTTATTTTATTTTAATCTAAAGCATCTTCAAACTAATGTTCATGGGTATCGGTTAAAGTCAAAACATGCATATCTCATCCAGCATATTCACCCCATGAGTGTAAATCGTCCAGGTGAGAGCTAAGATGTGATGATATAACTTCTTATAGCCTTACTATGAGGAAGTAGTTTATGTTTCAGTTGAAGTTATTGCATCGTTTCAATCATATTTTAACCTAAATAACTCAAATCTAACTTTACAGCACTCATAATGTAGGATTTTTCCATTTAAACAGCCAACTGAAATCACCCCCCTGGAGCATTTTCATTGATATAATTTTCTAATTAAGTAAGTGGAATGTCCAATGGAACAATATGAACTATTAATAGTTACCTGATTTCATTCAGTGCTGGAGCTAAATACGCCTTCTTCCATTTTGGCGTTGCCAGCTAAACAGACGTTAGACAGAATGGACGCATGCGCAGTTTGACGAATCGATCTTTCTTCGTTCTGTTGATAATGTCTTTGACCCCATGGTGTTGTTTGATAGTCGTAAATTCATAAGGAAGAAACCGTATTCATAAATGAGAATTCGAATTTGTAATTTTTGAAGTTGTAACTTTTTACATTGTATTCTCTCAGAAAAAATACACAATGAACATTTTATGTGTGATTTTACAAAGATGTGAATTTACAATTTTTTGTTTATGCACAACTTTATTAGATTATGCATGGTTGTGGTTTTGTGCACACAAATTCTAATTGACAGCTATCTTACACCATAGAAGCCACACATTGTCTGATAAGCGTTCTCTGCTGGTTGGACTCTAGAGCAGTAGAAACCTGTTCTAGGGGAAACTTCAAGGTTCTGGCAGCAGGTGTCATCATGTGATTGGTAAGTGAAGTGTTTATGTAAGGCAAGGGAACATACTAGTTTTTAACTTTTTTTTCATGATAATACCTCCAAAGAAAAAAGAAATCACAGTATATAATGTAATCTAATCAAAAGTTTTCGGTGGTTTTAGTAGATTTTGTTGCACTTCCTCTAGAGTCCCGTAGGACTGTGGCCATGGAGACACAGGAAGTGATAAATGCAACTACTGACCTTTTAGTGTTGTAAGCGGTGTCCTGAGGAGTCTCTTCCAACAGTGTGACGTAGACCAGCACACAAGTCAGAATGAACAGCACCGTCACCGTATGAGCTCGCCTTTGGAAGAAGAGGGAGAAAACACACGGAGAAGAGAATACAAACACTGTTATAATATTCAGAATATTAGCATATGCAATTTAAACTAAGAGTTTAACAAGTTTCATGTTAAGAAAAGTGTTTACTGGAGTTACACACAGTAGAAAAAAATGCCCCTCAAACTTCAGCTTAAACTCTTCTTCAACCAGCAGCTAAAAAAAATCAAAAATGGCTTTTAGATGGGTTTTCTGGCCACATGTTCAACTGAAATGTAAAGCTCTTCATAGCAGCTACCTTTCAACAATAAACTTTAAATGCAATAATGTTGGCCATTAGTTGGCTGTCAGCCATCATGCAGATCCATGCTCTCACTGAGATTTATTTCAACTATAAGTACAAAAGTTTTATTTTTCCAAATATTATCTGGATCAATGAAGGTCTGAGCATTCTAATGGTCTTTGGAAAGCTAACATAAATCTACAAGCAATGGCAAAACTTTTTACCCCCATTGTAAGATACGGGACTGGAAACTGGTTACTGTAAAGGCTTTATCATACGACCCATAAATTAAATTCTTAAAATCTATCAAACAGTTATCAAGGCACCTCAGACAAAAAAAGGAAAACAGACCCTTCTCTCTCTGAATCAACAGATGGAGAATGTGTCCACAGCCGGGCAGATGGAGCGGTGGGGTGAATGATGGTTTCAGGGGCAGAGCCATTAACGGTTCTAATGTGGTTACTGGGACGCTCAGTAGATAGTGTAAGGAGTAAATGAAAAGAGGCCAACATATTAAGTTAATGATACAATAATAAATTAACATTAATGACAAGCAACCAACCCAGGAACATGCAACTCTTTTGCCAACTCATCCATTACAACAGTTGTAACTGACTAGAGTTAGGTGCCTTTTTAATGCCTTGATAATATAAAGTGAAGTGTCTTGACAGACAAAATGTACAAGGTCAGGTGTAAAAACAGACATAACATGGGTGAAAGTGCAGCTGAGGTTCAAGGATAAACTTTAAAATACTTTCAGAAAAACTAGAGATATATTGCTCAAGACCACTTCAAGAGATTACAGAAAAATCTGGCTTCTTGGAGGCAAAATATATGTCACAAAGTGGAATTTGCTGCCTTACATACAGGCTTCAACATTTTAAACCTTTCAGTATGTGGTGGCTGTTTTTAGCAACTTGCCGATGATTTTATTGCCCTGCTGTCCAATATTCCTTGCTTAAGCTTTGTAACACAAAGATGACAAGTGTAGCTTGTCCCTCTCAGCACTTAATCCAGGAAACAGCACGAAGAAACAACTTCGAGTTGGCGAGAGAGCACAGTTGCAGAACAGAGCTGTAATGTTTCGGCATAAGGCAAGGCAAACTTATTTGTAAAGCAAATTTTATGTATAAAACAATTCAAAGTGCTTTACATGAACATTAAAAGCATCCCAGCGGGGTGCAAAGATAAAGAACGGAGAATAATTAGAAAAATTTACAATTTGAAACAAAAGAGAAAGGGGAAAAAGAACATGAGATTAAAACAGTATTAAATATGTTATCAATTTTAAAATCCTAAGTTTAAGAGAAATGATGCAGATTTGGAGTTTTAAGAAAACACTATTCAAATGCCGCAGAGAACAGGTAAGCATTTAATTCAGATTTGAAGAAATTGTTTTTTTAGCATTAACACAGGGCAAACTTTGCCCTTCTGCAACTGTCTAACTTTTAATATGTTTTCAGTTTTAAAGATAAATAAAAGGTGAAGGACATATAACACTGATGCACACAACCACCCCACCACACCTCCTGACGCACACACACTCAGGTGCCCTACAATGCAGTCTGAGTCATGACAGTCCAACGGGTGTCATTAGCATGTTCTCCTTGTTCCACCTCCTTATCCAACCTGTTTAGGTGGAGACAGAGTGGAACGACTGGCTTCTCTCAATTGCCCAACAACCAAACAACAACACCGGGAGTGAAAAGACAGAAATACCTGTCTGCTTCAAGTGAAAGACTGATTTAGATTAGAAATGCATCCGTGTGCTTGAGGATGAACATCAAGCTGCTAATTTAAGAAAGTGGTTAGCATATTAACAGAACAGTTTCAGGACTGACTGCAAGGTTAAAATGGGTTGACGTTCATATTAACTTTGCTTGGTTGCCAGTTTCTTGAATCCAACCTGAAATTCTACATAATTCTAGTTTAAACACAAAGCATCAAGTCTATTTAGGATATATATTTTTTTTAAGCTATTTTTGGTTTCATCAGATTGATGTTAAAGCTGTTCCTCTTTTTTTGGATGGAATTACACCTCTCGGGTCTGTGGCAACAGAACAGACTGCTTGCCACCTGCATGTTTTCTTTACAAACAAAAGGAAGATGCCATCTTAGATATACACTCTGTAACACTTAGAAGAGCCCTACACAAATCCTCAAGGCTTCTGTGTGGTCTCAGTTATCCGAAATGCACTGGAAGCATTTTTTTCCCTACAACTTCCGGCCTTCTCAAATCTCTTTACAGTTATCAAAAAGTCAACTGTCGACAATTTCCTGGACTAGTTTGATTTGGGGTGAAGACTGGTAGCAGTAGTATGCATCTACAAATTAAATACATAAAAACTGCTTTATGGAAATTGCAATAACCTGCATGCTTGTTTGCTTTTTTAAATCCTCTGTTTAAACATAGTTGTGCAGTGTTGCTCTGTAAACATGCAGAATGTCACATGACCTTTAGGGACAGTGCTGGAAAGCAAATTGCAATACTCAGCTAACCAAACTGGTTGATCCGGCTACTGACGCCAAACTAATTCCCTCTAATAAGAAAAAACCCACAAGCACTGATTTGGTCACATTGATACCAAAGCTGAGCTATAGTTCAGAAAAAACGAATAGTACACAAAAGCATTGTACTTTCAGTTTGACAGGTGTTTGTTGGATAGAAACCCCTTTTACTTTGTTATATTTCTCCCTGGTAAAACAAAGGCTTTTCTACCAGGGACACCAAACAGTTTGGCTTGTTACACCATACTGACTGAAATATTCCTGGAGTGACAAGTAGAAATCAGCAACATGGCACATCCAAACACACTTCTTGTGACTTTGTATTGTGCATGCTGACTATATCTGTCTTCTAGTCTGTCATGGGTATCTTTTTGCAGAGTGAACAGGGTGGGATATTAGCTGGTATCTTGTCAAGGAGTAGCTCGGAGTTGGATGTGAAATGTAATCATCCATGACAGCATGACAAACACTTGGACAGCACCTTTAAGAGCCTTTTGTGATTTCTATTCTACACCAAATTTCCCGCTGACCCGAGAGCCCTCAGACTTGTAAGCATCGCACTATATTTACTGTTTTGTAACAAGGCTGCAGTTTTTCTTGTGATTAATGGAGGTCACCTGTCTTTCAAATAACCTTGATAGAGACAACACACCCTTGCTGACAACGAACACGAAGCTCGTCTGGATCTTATAACTCACCAGAAAAACGTGTTGGTCCCGTCGTCATAGACTTCGCTTTCAGTGTTTCTTCGGTGCAAACTCTCCCTCGAGGTTTGCTTCATCATCTTGGCTTTTATGGGTGTGCTCTGCTCCGGACACCCGACATCCACGGAGCCGTTGTTGACCTGGTCGGTGGCGGCTGCGGCGGTGGCGCACCTGCCGGCGGCGCTACTACCGGCGGCGCCGCTTCTCCTCGACTCTGGTTTGGTCATGGCTTAACCGACCTGCCGCCCACGGTGCTTTAAAAAGGATCCTGTGCGGCTTGGTTTATCCCAGAGCTCTGCCCCTCCTCGGTCATCCGCGTCTGCCCCACCCAAGTAGTTGTAAGCATCCTAAGGTGGTCGGAGGAAATTAACGTTACCAGGGCGATAACAGGGAGGAGAGAATAACCGGAAAATCACGTCCCGCAGTTCTTCTACTGCTGACGTGCGCAGCACAGGCAAACGAAGCATATTGGACTTTTCTTTGGCAGAGCCTACCCAAAACAAATCATGTCTAAATATCAAGCAGCGCTAGAGTGTCATGCGTCAGCAATGGCGACCACAAACATATTCACTTTGGGGACATTTAACAGAAGGACATCGGGTGGTAAACAAGTTATCTGCACTGCGATGGGCGCTTAGCCTTAATGACAGACAGATTGCTTAACTACGTTAGCCATTTGTAGAGACTTATTTTTTCTATTTGACCTTGCCTCCAAGGTAAAGTTAACTAACAGTCCGTCGTTAATTAACTAACCGACACGAAACCATCAGTATTCAACACAGCGTTTCACCGTGTAAATGGAAAAAAATTTCAGTACACTAGCTTGCGTGTGGCTGCCTTTAAAATTTAGCTAACGTCACTTACCAGCTAAAATTATAGGATTACTGGCTGCCGTCCGGATGAGCTCCAGAGCTGCTACATTGGGACAAACGTTTAAAGTCCGCTTTGCTACGAGAGAACGTTAATTAATGGCTAACGGTATCACGACCAGAGACTGCCGCCGCTGAAGCTACAAGCACACGGACCACTTTACAGTGTCTTTCGACGGTACAGTCTACACACATAATCACATGGGCGAAGCATACGATAGAGACACAACGGTGTTTCTGGTCCACTTCCTTCAAAATAAAAGCGCCTACCACCGTCACAAACTCAAATTGTTTTATTTTGAAATCAAAATAATCAACGCGGAAGTCATTCCTGAATTACTTGCCGTAACTTCGGGGTATTGACAGCCTGACCTCTCTGGCGGGTAGGACGGTACAGTTGTAGGTTTTTGTTTAATGAATAAATTAACATGTTTTAAAATCCCACTGCAGCAATCAATTATTTAATAGACATTTTACCAAAGTGCGATTTTTAATCTGTCAAACTGCAAAAGCATGCTGTTAAAGCAGAATCCTTAAGCATAGATGTAATTGGTCAGTTTAAATGACGTCATATCCGCCTTTCAAGAACACTGTTTCATCAAAAAGTGTATTTAATTTTTTTAAATTATTTTTTTAAGTTAAAAGAAATGCCATTGGACCTAAAAAAAATACGTGGGTAAAAAAAGAAAATTTTGAATTGTTCCCCTTAATAAAACTTGTGTATCACAAAAAAGTATTTTTCATCATGGTAATTTTGTTCAGTATTGCCCTGAAGTTATAAGATGTCTTCAAGATGTCTTGAAATTAGATCAGGATGTATCATGTAGATCAGGATGTATCATGTGAGAGTGTGAGGTTCCCATTTCTTCCTTATCATCCCACTCCCCACTCTCAAAGTCCGATCTCTTTGCACTTCCTGATCTTCAGCAAGAAACACAAATATTGTATCCTATACAACAATGTCAACAGCTTGTTTATCTGAGATCCATTCAGGAGATTTTCCCTGAGAACTAAACAAGACCTCAGAAAATCTTTGACAACCTCAGACGGCATATGACAAATCGCATTTCCCTTTCTCATTTGTAACCAATCTAACTCAAAGCCAGAGATCAAATTTTAAAAAAAAAAGATCTCTGTATACTTACATTTCTCAGAAAAAAATACTTTTATTGCATACTCTACTAAAGTGATTCCAATAAAACCTTTCTGAATCTTTAATAGTTTGATAGTCGAGATCATAACTGATTTTGAGTTTGATCAAATAGATATTGATACCCCCTATATTGATAGATATGGATGCCCCCTAGACGCCTCCCTCGGTAGGTGTTCTGGGCACGTCCCACCGGGCGGAGACCTCGGGGTCGGCCCAGGACCCGCTGGAGGGATTATATCTCTCGGCTGGCCTGGGAACGCCTCAGGATCCCCCCGGATTAGTTGGCGGATGTGGCCGAGGAGAGGGAAGTCTGGGCTTTCCTGCTTAGGCTGCTGCCCCCGCGATCCGACCCCGGATAAGCGGAAGAGGACGGACGATTTCTTTAAAGGTGCACTACTAAACTTTTACAGATTTTTTCTGTGAGCCATCTCATAATATTGGCTAATTCACCTTTCATGTTGCATCCTGGGTCTACTCTGAACGTAATCAAGCCTGTACAACGCAGTCCATCCTGTGACCCTTTCTCTCATTCTTTTCCTTCCTTCCTCCAATAATGTCTTCTTGCATTTCTTGGTAAGTCAGCCAAGGTGCACGTTCAAAATGGCCAGTGTGTTGCCAACCAGTTGTAAAATGCTTTATGATGATGATGATGATGATGTGAGAATGGGAGGATGGCTGTCTGGCGAGCTAACAGTTAGCAGAGGGTCCCCACAGGGCTGCTGTTTCAGCTCTAGACTTTTCACCCTGCACACACCACTGTGTCTCCACCCAGAACGACACCATCATCATGACATACGCTGATGACACTACCATTCTGGGGTTCATCAAGGGTGGAAATGAGTCAGAATACAGGGCGCTGGTCCACAGCATCTTCATCTATGGACACGAGGAAGACCTCTTCCTAAACACCAACAAGATCAGAGAAATAACTCTGGAGTTTAGGAAAAAAACTTCCATCTGTGGACTCTGTCTACAGGCAGGGTTGTCAGAAAAGAGCAGAGGAAATCATCAGAGACTCACTCCGTCCGGCTCGCCCTCTGCTCTGACACAAATGCTACGCATACAAGCTGAAATACAGCAGAGGACAGGATCTTCACACACAAAACTCACTTTTTCAACATCTTCGTTCCTGCCACAGTCCGACTGATGGCAAAACACAAACTACAGAATGTGCATTTCTTTAATCAATGACATTTTATGATAAATGTGCAGGGCTGTATTTTTTTTTTTAAATATTTATGTATTGTGCATCTTTTTGTTTTGTTTCTCATTTTGTCATTTGTTAATGACATGATGCAGACCTCCTGCCCAGCTCACCATTGTGAAAGAGATCATGATCTCAATGGGTTTTTAATTTTTCCAACTACACTCACTTATTTCCTAATTTTTTTACTCCTTATTTTACAAATATTGCATAGTGTTTTTTATATCTTATATTCATACTTTTAAACTTCAGATGTTTCTTTTTATTAAAGCGCTGACTATGTGAGAGTCCTGCACCAGGGGCTGGCCCTCCTCTGTATGAGGGTGCTGGGGGTGGTTCTCTATGGAATGATATGAGTGCCACAATAAAGAATAAATGAGGAAAAGAATAAGATAATAAATGAGGGAATGTATACACATATACATAAAACTAATAAAGATATTATTTTATCCTTTTCCCTATTTATTTTCACTTAATTATACTGTTTTCTTCTTTTCCCTTTATATTTACTTATTCTTTTTCTTATATATTTCCTTATTTATTTCCTTATATATATCCTCATACATTTCCCTATCTATATCCTTATATATTTCCTTATATTTTTCCCTATTCATTTCCTTAATTATTTCCTTATATATATCCTTATTTATTTGTCTTTATAGATTTTTATTTATATTTTATATATTTCCCTATATATATCCTTATTTATTTCCCTT
>JAVQJG010076581.1:0-19737 GCA_036024015.1 Craterocephalus amniculus | reverse complement strand
AGGTAGACACATGAAAATTGGTATATAGGTAGAACTCATCAAGCCGGACAAAAAATCCTCTTGGAGGATTCGCCTAAACCAAATAATAAGTGAGCTATTAGGGGTCAAACAGCGATTTTGGCATTTTTGTACACAATGGAATTTAACTATCTCCTCCTAGGGATATGATCGTGTGGCTACCAAAATTTCACCAGGTGTTCAGGAGAAGATTGTGATCAAAAGTTGTGCGAAAGGTTAGTTTTCACCAGTGGGCGTGGACGTGACGGCCACTCAAAATTTGATGTTTTGCCATCAAACAAGAAATCGGCATAACTTTCACATACAAGCAGGTATCTGCACTCAATTGATGCCATATGATTTCAGTCCTATCCTCATGATGACATGTGAAATTTTTGTTAACGCCAAAGCCCACATAGACCGATTATGATTAAATTCATTACATAGTTAGAACATGTCAGCACCTACAAAAAAGTCTCTTGTACCTGAAGGTTAAAGTCAACAGGAAGTCAGCCATCTTAGGAAAAGTGCCATTTTTGGAGGTCATGTTTGCACATTTCTGTGCCTTACATTTTAACCATCTCCTCCTAGAGATACGATCTTATGGCGCGTTCAGATTGGGAGGTAGTCCAGGACCCGGGCCACACGGTCCTTTTTGCTCCTGTCGTGGTCATAAATGACAGACTGGGCACAGACGGGAATGATAAGTCTGTCCTCCATGTCTGTCTTTTGTTAAGAACAGCTTCCCGACGTGAATTCGTAGCATATCTGCTAAAGCTAAAGCTATCTGTGCTGATTGGTTGACGCTCTGCATCAAGCAGCGAAAGTTAAGATTTTCCAACTCGAGCAGCGGCTGCTCTCGCTGCTCTTGACGCGCGGCGATAGCAGCGAGAGCAGTGGACGCTCAAACGCCCAAAACGCGCTGCTCCCGACGCTCAAAACGCGCTGCTCAACTGCTCGCTGCGCCCTGACGCGCATTTACATAGACTTTACATGTAAACCTGACGCTCTCGCTGCTTTTGGTCTGAACGCACCATTAGAGCTTCCAAATTTTTACCAGGTGTTCAGGACAAGATTGTGATCAAAAGTTGTGCGAATGGTGAGTTTTCATCTGTGGGCGTGGCCGTGGCGCCCTCTACATGATGAACCAACAGTTCTTTACCAAAAGTTAGGTATTTGCATATTTTATCCCCCACTACATTTGCCTACTTGGATGAAATTCACTACAAGCATGCACAAGGCCAAAACCAGCAAAAAAGTCTCTTGGACTTATAGGCTAAAGTCATCAGGAAGTCAGCCATCTTGGGAAAAGTGCCATTTATGGAGCTCATTTTTGCCCATTTATGTGCCTTACATTTTAATCATCTCCTCCTAGGTATATGATCGTGCAGCCTCCAAATTTTTACCAGGTGTTCAGGACAAGATTGTGATCAAAAGTTGTGTAAAGGGTGAGTTTTCACCTATGGGCGTGGACGTGGCAGCCCCTCAAAATCTGATGTTTCGCCATCAAACAGGATGTCATCATTACTCTCACATACAAGCAGGTATCTGCATAAAATTGATCACATATGATGACAGTTCCATCCGCAACATGATGACATGTCTAGATTTGGTCAACGCCAAAGCCCCGGCCCTTGGCGATGCCATTACTATTTTTCACACGGCTTATAACTCAGAGATCCTTATCAGACAAATCTTTACTTGGATGAAGTTCTCTATGCGATTTGGGACACAGCAGGTCTTCTTGGCACGAAACATGTTTGGGATCATCATGAGACCCTTAAGATCAAACTTTATCAGGACAATTTTAAAGTTAAAGGTGTATCTGTGGCACCCTGTACATGTGGACACTCTAAAGTGCTGATTTTACTGTGACTTCAGGGGCTGAGGAAATGCTGTGTTTAGCAGAATGACATCATGAGTTCCTTCAGGTGAAGGTGAAGGAGGTTTGGGGACGCAGCGGTACAATAGGCTGAGCGGCGCCAGAGGTGCAAGGGCCTCCATCGCCACTCGCAGCTTTAATTTCATTTTTCAAATCTGAAGTTATATTTAGTAATATTTTTATTTCACAATTAATTAATTAGCATGAAGATGTTGTATTGCTTTTTTGATGACTCAGTCATTAGGGGTGTCACGATTCTCCCAATCTTCGATTCGATTTGATTTTCGATTTTAGGGTCACGATTCGATTCGATTCTCGATTTTGTTCTCTTTTTCTTACATCACAGAGGCCTATGCCATTTTTAAAGTAGTCTAGTCTACAATCACGGTTAGTAATGAAATTTTGCACAGTAAATCATATTTCAAAAGATGGGCAACATAGATAAGTAACTGAATTTAATTTTTGTGTAATGTATCACAAATGGCAGTAATATCTACATGGATGATTTAATTTGTACTCTAGTATGGGGAAATTAAGTGATACTTCATATTTTTTGAGTAATATACTGTGTAATAAAACAAATCCTAAGATAACTGGTTTAGCAAGATGTAACAGTGTTTTATCCACAGTTAGGCTGTGAGCACTTATCAGCAGGTGTCACAACAGCTACATCACAGTATAGTCTGGGGTGGTCTTGCTACCCCTGGTGGGCTATCCCCGCAGGCTAGCTGAGTGCTAGAAAGCGTTAGCACGCAGCTAGCAGGTCCAGCGCGAGCTGTTTGTTGTTAGCTTAGTAAGCGCTGTGCTCATAGAAACGCGGCTGTTTCTGCTGAAGTTTATGCTTGCTGAACCTGTGGCGCTTTTTGTCTTCGCAAAGGAAGTCATGAATTTCAACTCGGGAGGGTTTTATTGAACTTACGTGTTTCGTCAAGTTTTCTGGGTCACTTTTCTCCTATGTGCTGCTACTGCGGCACAGCCTGTGTGCTCGTGCGTGTGTGTGAGTGAGGACTCGAAGCAGCCCCTCCCCTCAGGTAGTGAGCGGAGCAGAGGGAAGGGAAGCAAAGCGAGGAAGAGGCACTTTATGGCGCTGCGGGGAAAATGTGCAGCTGGGAAGGAATCTCGATCCTCTCCTTGTCTTCGGTGCTTGAGACTTTGACATAATTTCGATCGAATCGAAATCGTGACACCCCTAGTTTTAAATCTGAGTTGAGACTTTCAGCCGACCTACAGTTTGTTACATATGAAGATACTGAATGTTGCCCTGCATGTTTAGTTCCGACTCTGGGAACAGAAAGTAGACATGACCCTGATGACCTGAGGGATCTGATGGGCTCAACGAGCATAGATTTTGAACAGCAGTGGTCCCAAGAAGAACTTTGGGGAACTCCACAGGTTAATTTGGTTTCCTCAAATATATCGTTCCCTCTAGACACAAAGTAGTACCTGTCTTTTAAATAGGAATCAAACCAATTAATTGTAGTGACAGAAAGTCCAACACAGTTTTTCAGCTGGTCATGTAAGATGTTTTGATAGACCGTGTCAAACGCAGCACTGAGATCTTTTCTGCTATCTGTGCTCAGGTGGATATGATTAAAAAACTTAACTAGATCAGTCTCAGTGCTGTGATGTGACCGGAAACCTGATTTGTAAGCATCAAAACAATTATCTGGTGTCAGGATGTTGTTGGAAGACAGCTTTTTCTCTGTTCATGAGGGACAGGTCTGAGTTGTTCTTTTTCGGGTGTGTCTTCATGACGGCTGTTTTTTAAAGAGTGAGGGAAGACACCTGAAAGCAGGGACATGTTTGTAATCTGTAAAATATATGAGGCAACGCATTCTGAAACAGCATCTTGAAAAGTCCTGTTGGTGTTGGCAGGGTATCGAGGCAGCAAGTGGGGGCTTACAGATGGGAAATCATATCATCCAGGTGTTTTGGACTGATTGCAGAAATATATGTCATGGTGTTTTTGAGTGGACACAGTAACAACATATGAAGCAATGACTGGCGGCCTGAATTTTCTTCAGAAAAGAAAGAAGCAAACTCATTACTTGCCTGGTTGGATAGATGTTACTTACACAGGAGGATTATTTAACCCGTCAACACTAACGAACAGAGCTCAAGCATTATTACTGTTCTTTGCAATGAAGTCAGAAAAAAACGATTATCTTGCATTTCTCAGCTCAAGATTAAAAACCCTCTATCTCTCTTTTTAGATCTCATAGTCAACAGCTTTTCTGCATTATCTTTTCGACATTATCTTTTTCCAAGAAGCTCTTTTTTATTGATATTTTTTGTTTATATTGATATTATAACAGTGCCTTTTCTTAGTTTCTTGTGATTGAGACTTGAGAGACTGGTAAAGGAGTTGTTGTGAAGAACTGTATGTTGGCAAAAAAGGATGAAATATCTATATATTCTGTTCTGTTAATCAGAAGCCAACTGTTCAGAGATTAAGATGAATAATGAGTTGAATTGTCACTGATTTGAGGACCACACACCCCTCCTCCTCACTGTCACTATATCCTCTGTGTAATCTGGAGAAAAATGGCCAATTTATTGCATTAATCACAATGGATTAGGAAGTTTCATTGCTTAGTCATGCTAACAAAGCTGCACTTCAAAGCCTCAGCTGCATTAGCCGCTGCCCTGAATCAGACTCATAAAGCTGAGGGGAAAACACCCCCCACCACCCCAGCATGGGCCTCAGCTCTCCTTGCATGTTGAAATACAGCACCAAGGACAAATACATGAAGTGTTCTCTGTAAAACGTTCTTATCCTCTGGATCCTGTGCACAGAGATGGATACACGTCTTTCTGTTCGTCTGGACATCTTGCCATCACTCACTTTTTACCTTTGAACACAAAGAACTCATAATTGTAATAATTCATTTTTATGCACTGTGTAGTTAAGCACAATACTTTTATTCAGTGTTACTTGATTCAAAAATAGTCATTTCAGTTCATCTGATTTATTCTTGTTGGATAAGAATTATGTCCATTGTACTGCAATGTACGAAAGTCATTAAACCTGTTTTTTTTTTTTCTTTGTTTTGCAGGCAGAGCAAAAGGACAGGGTCTCGTCCACAAGCGAAGACCCTCTCCTGTGCCTCCACGGCTCAAAAGCTGATCCCCCCATCCGGAGCAGACCCCTCAACGATAACTATCCATTTCAGAGCCACGCTGAGAGAAGTTCAGTCCCATATCTGCTATCTGGATGTGGTGCCCAGGTCCAGCCGATGACTGCTGGCTCTCGCTCTGATGACTGCAGATTTAATGGCGTAAACTCATCCGCCTGGTCCAACACTGTTATCAGTCAAGAAGGAAAACCTTACTCCTCGAGAATTATGAGGCTTTTTTCTAACTCAAGGAAGGGGCCTGTGTCCCCTCAAAGTGCTGCCGCAGACGGGCCAACTTCAAGCAACGACGGTGACGGCGGCGCGCAGCCTTGGACTGGACTTTCAGGGTTTGGTGTTGTGGACTCCTTTAAAAAGCTGCGATCATCTGTGCTACAAGGAATTCAAAGTAAAGGGGCATCAAATCATGATTGGGACCATGTCCCTGATCCTAATCAGGGTATGATTAATGGCTCTGCTGTTATCAGAACTGTCCCATGTCTAACTGAGGCAGCAAATCATTTAAATACTGCAGGAGGGCGTAATGTATCTAACGGAAATATCACAGGTCAAATGTTTGTTGCAGCCGGCCAGTACAGCTCAGACATTGAGGACTATGATGATGACGAAACTGATGGTGATGGTCTGACTCGAAATTCACGGTTCTCCAGGAGTATCAGAAGAGCGTATGGAGCAGGACGCATTTCTTTACTTGACGTGACCAATGGGAGACAAGCAAAAACGAACACAAATCCATCTGGAAATACCACACAGAAACCAGCTGAAACGTCAAAGACTCATGTCCAAACAGAAAACCAGAATGAAAGTACAAATGTGAAGGTTCTTAGCAGACTAAGCAAAAGTGCAGAAAACCTTCATATATTTCGGTCGCCTTTCAGACGCAGCATCTCCTCTTCAGGCTCTCGGTTGCCACAGAAGGAATCTGAGGGGGCCGGTTCATCAAATGGGATGCCAGACATTCAAAGGACTTCAAGTGCTTCTTCAATGGACCTCCATGGGGGCGCTGATAGCAGCAGGAAGGGCCCTGTGAAAGCTAAAGGACCAATGCTGAAGCTAGTTGGTAGTATGACTGACCTAACTGTCCGGCACAGGCGGAGTCCCTCTCACAGTCCCACCTCTTCATCTCCCATGTCACCCTTAAGCCGCCTCCACGATGACTATTCTCGCCGTGTGCCTTGTCTACAAACCAATGAGCGACAGCGCCGACCATTGTCTGTCCATTTCATTTCTGTTGAGCACACTCCGCTGGTTCATCAGCAGCCTGGAAGCGTCCTGAGCCCACAGCCGCACCAGGTTATCAGTGGCCCTCATTCCTCGGAGCCTCCAGAGACAACGGAGCAGATTTCATCCGGTATCTCTGCTCAGTGTGAGCTGCCGGCTGTTGCCACAACAAGCTGTTATAAAGAGATGGTTGAATGCTTTTCATACCCACCTGACCAAGGAGAGTCTTTACAACACCAAGAACAGATTGAAGGAAACTCGCCACCAAATGAGGTGAGAAAGCAAACTGATAGATTATGCAGTAAAACATTTGGGTCATAAAATAGTTAAACTTTCTTTGCATCATATCAGTCTCTCTGTATCTCCTTGCTCCCTGGTCATTGACCTGAGAGATACTAGAAGATGATGATGTCATGATTGGATCTCTTGTCTTTATGTCAGTGGCCTATTTATTGAGTTAACTGTGCAGTCCGGATCGATTCATCCTTCTTTTCACTCATATTTCTTTGTTAATGAAGGATTTTACACATGTATTATTTTGAAAAAGAGTGTTTAAAAAATGAGTTTAAAAGATGAATGTTGCATCAAGTCTGAACAGGTTAAAATGATTTACTTTGAAGAGAAATGATACACATGAGGAGATTTGTAGGATTAGATATCGATAGGAAGAGATCTTTTTAAAAGTTAGCACCCTGTCATTTTTCAAAGAGGGAGGAATATCTGAAAGTAGATTTATGAAAGTCTTATTATGTAAACAGTGTGACGATATATGGGTTTTTCGTGTTTAAAGCCTTGACCTTTGTCTTGGGAACTGAAGAGCCACTCCTTTCAGTTTGAAGTGATCTTTGAATCTTTGAATGATTCTCGTTTAAATTGATAGCTTCTCATTGCATAATGGTACTTACTGGTATGATACGCATATATATGCTGCCTTCATGTGGTATAGGAAAAATGATCCTTTCCACATGTAAAGTGGAAATTACCAGTGCATTATGTTCTAGTGCTTTTCATGTTGTTGTGAAGAGAAACATAGTGGGCAGTAAGCGAAATATATATATATATATATATTTTAAAATACCATAAGTTAATTGGTAATACTTTATAAATGAATGTTCGCTACAACATTGAGTAGGCTACAAACAGCGGCAGAGAACATTTAGCATAATGTAATGCTTCCAATACACAATCGTCGACCTGCTTTCCACCATATTGAAAGGTCGAAGTTGATCTTATCTTGCCAGCTCAGGTATCAGAAGATTTTTCAAGTTTTTCGGTGGAAATTATGACATGAGTGGGTTTTTTATGTGCAATTTTGTCGTCTGTTTTTGTTATTTACCATAAATACGGTCGCACATGAAGGAAGCATAAGCTGTGGTCGTGTCCTTGGATAAGATGCTGACGCCCCCATCTCCCCAAAAAATTGGTGTGAATGTAGAGTTAATAAAAAGTGTTTTGTTGAATTTAAAACACATTTAAAGCGCTTTGTGGAACCCAGACAGATTTAAAAAGGCATAATATAAATGTGGACCAGATGCTTTAAAAAAAATGTATCTGTAGGAAGTCCAGAGTCCCCTCGTGGGTCAGATAAATAATGACACAGTCATATATCGATTGGCCGTCCTGTTCCCGTCAGTTGTGTTTGATTCATGACATCTGCTGCAGCAGAGTCACATGTGGTGCTAGCAGGCTCTCTGAAGGAGCAGAGAGAGTTAATGATTAGGCTTTGTTTATGATTAGCGGCCCTTGCGCAAAACCGCTCCATAGTGCTGTTCTTGTGGGAGGGCTGGAGGCTATGGCTGAGTGTGGCCCTCGCTTCTGCCCCTCTGCTCTCCATGTAGCTCCATAGATCAAAGTCCAGCACCATGAACTCCAGGCCTGGGACAGCTGACAAGACAACCAAGTAGACGGGACCATAAACGTACTTTAGAAAGTAAGTTTTGGTCTGACAGTCGGACTTTTTTCTTAGACGATGAATCGGAAAAGCAGATTTGTTTGCTTAAGAAATCAAGGGGCTTTTTCTGGCCTCAAAAAAATTTAGAGGACTTGGCCTTGAAGACCAGAAGCCAGTCAGTGTTTGCATGTGTTTCATAATGGTATTAGTACACTGTGTGCCTTTCCAGTGTATATGCCGGAGTCCGGATCCAGATCGAGAAAAGCAAGAGGTGAGGTTTGTTCGGTAGCTTCCATGTGAGTAACTATTAGCCGGTGTTTGATGGTTGGGTGTAAGATGCCTGCTGGCATAAGAATCAAATGGCAGTAATTTGGGCATATTTCTTTAGATTGTGCCACAGTTCTTGTTTTCTTGCTTAAAAAAGAAATTGGTTGATTGTGCTTAAGTCTTAAAATCCCAATAAAGATCATTTAAATAGTTTTGAACTTATATTTTATGATCTGCCCGGAGATTCAACAAGATGGCTCCATCTATGTTAAACTTTCATGACATTTAATACCATTTTGTTGTGTCTGATTAACACCCAAACAGTTTACAGAGGTTTTAGAGCACAGAGTCAATGAAACCATCTTCATATTTCCTTTAACCAGGTGACTTCATCCCCTCAAGGACGAGAAGCGCCTCTCCAGTCAGAGGACATCTCTTCAGCAGCCTGCAGCCCACCACCAGCCTCCACAACATGCCTTTCAGACTCACCAGCATCCCCAACAGATGGAGTGGTGCTTTCCACAGAAACAGCCTCCGTTAAGCCCAGACAAAGAAGTGGGCGCCCAAGACCTCGGCCCATCTCTGACTACGCGCAGCTTGTTTCCAGGAAGCACTGCATCCCTGAGGAAGTGTCAGAGCTTCATAATGAGGACAGGACAACAGATGTGCTGCAGCATGAAGACTGCAGCGGTAACAATAATAAAGACAGTCCTGAGAACCGAAGCATGAATGGAGACGTTCAGAGGCAGCGCCCTATTTCAGTGATCGGTGCTGTGGATCTGTTTCCTGCAGATGCAGAGCTGAAGGACGACCGACTTCCGTCTGTAAGCTTTTAAACACCACTCACTGTTTTATAAGCTGCATATATGGTAAAATTGTTTGATTTTTTTAGCTTTAGAGGTGAATCAGATTGAAGGCTGGTGTATTTGTCTATAAAAAGAAAGTTTTGTATCGACAGGAATGCTATATACCATTGATATGCAAGCTTTCATTGGCAGAGAATCATAAGAATATCGTGGTTTTGTTATATTGGAGTGCAATTTGTGTTGATATGAAGCAGATTCTACTCGTTCAGTCTGTTTTTGTCATATTTTTACAGTAACACAGAGTAAACAAACTAAACTCTAGCTTTAAAGATGGTCTTTTGTTGGATATTTTGTACCCATCCCAGTTTCTTGAGGGCTGAAAGTACTGGGTGGGGGGTGGTGAGTTTTTGTTGGTTCAAATGGCCTGTAACTTAGTAAATGGATATCATTAAATTAATACTATATATTCCTTTAAATTCAGAATATATTAAACATAGAATTAGTCGAACATGTCCAGATATCTGCAGTTTGTTGGGGAAAACTGCATTTATAGCCAATTTGTAAATGATCATATGAAAAAAAATATATATCGTGCATCAAAACTGGTTTTTACAGTTTTTACAGATTACAAAAAGACACTTTGATGTTTGCAGATAATTATATTTCATTAGACTTGAACACTTAAACTTGAAAATTAGAAGCACCTCCTAATTATTAAAATATGTATAGACTTGTACTATGGGATGGCAAACTACCTGCCTCTCGCCTAATAGAAAATGGATGCATGTTCAAAAACACTTTTGGATTACTCAAATGCTAAAGCAAAACAGTTTTAAAAAAATAAATAAATGATTTATTAAAGATAAAGAAGAAGTTTGGCCATCATCATGTTCAAGGACCGAAGACCTCAAACATTTGCAACATCTTAGTGCAAGTTTTTTTCCCCCTATTGCTTCTTCTGTCATGTTGCAGATTTTGTCAATAAAGGTTCAATATTCAGCGATAAGTACTCCTCCAAAACAAGAAAAAAAGCCCAAAGTCAGTGATCACTACTGTGGAAGCTGATGTTACTTGGCAGGAAGCTGCAGACCCTGTTTTTGTGTTAGTCTGATTCCTCAAGTTTGTGCTGAAAGCCAGAGCAAGCGAGCGCTCCCTAAATCCCAGGACTTCTCTTATCATCCCTGCAGTCTTTGTCGCGGCCACCGGTCCCCTCCCACCAGGTGCCCCCTTATAAAGGAGTGTCTGCCAGGTTTCGTCCCTCCGTCCTTTCCCAGAGCACCCCCATCGGACTGGACCGCGTGGGGCGGCGCAAACTGCACAGAGTGCTCAGCGGTGAGAACTCAGCTCATTTACTCCTGACAAGATTTCACATATTAACATGTGTGGGAAAACTTGGATAAAGGAATGTCAATAAGTGTGTTGGAGGAAAATATTGATATGGAATCAGGTGTGGCTCGTTTTCCAAGCACTTTTGTAATCTGCTGTGTGTCACAGATGGCGTCTCTGAGTGCTCAGCCACACTTGATGACAGTGTGAGCGAGGAGGAGGAGGGCAGCTTTGATGAGCTCACTGATGTCACGCCCTACCTGCAGCCGGGGGTGGAGCTCTCTCAGCTGAACGAGGTGAGGCTGTGGAAACATCTTCTCCATCAAATCTATGACGACACTATGATTTAACATGTCCTCACGCTCCGTAAGCAGCCATTGGAAAATGTCTTGTGCTTGTTGCCAACATGTTTGGCCGCAGTTCAGCAGATGAGACAACCACTGCAGTGTTTGCATGTCTAGACATAATCCAACATGTTAGACATGGTCTTATCCTCCATGTAATTGTATGTTTGTTTTATCCGCATGTGTGTGTGCTTCTCAGTGGATCAGCGCTGGCCACACGGTGTACGCCGAGGCTCTCTGGGACCATGTGACCATGGAGGAGCAGGAGCTGGCCTTCAAGGCCGGAGATGTTATCCGTGTCCTGGATACCTCCCATAAGGACTGGTGGTGGGGCAGAGGGGGGGACAAGGAAGCCTGGTTCCCCTCCAGCTTTGTGAGGGTAAGTAGACTTTCTGACCTGCGTGTCGGACACGTGTTTGCTCTGCAGCAGCACAGAAAAAACTGGCAAACCAGCTTAGCTCCAAACAAACCTCAGCAGCTCTCTTTATCGTGTGGAGAAAGGACTCAAACCTCTGAGGTCCAGCTGGTTTCTCTGGTGACTATAAGGGATTGACAGTTGAGTCTTAATTAGTAGTCTGTAACCATGGCGATGTGACTTGATTGGCAGATGGGCGTCTGCTGTGTAATTGCTTGTTGCTGAATCAACGTTGGTGAACAGGAAGTTTGTCATGCTGTTTCCATAGTGATGTGAAGTAGTCTTTTCTTGTTTAAGTAGTTATTGTTCTTCCTGAAGTAATGAAGTTAGTTTGCATATGAACTTAAGTTTTTTGTTTGATTTCGTTTTATTAAAAAAAAGTGTTAAAGACCATATTTACTTTTTCTTGTTTAATTTGGTTCATTTGGACGTAATTTTAACTGGAAATAATTGTGGAGTTAGTCTTGTAACAGGCAGAATGATATTCAGAAGGTCCTGCTGTGTTTCAGGTGCGTGTGAACCAGGAGGACTCGAGTGCTGAAAGTGTTGAAAGTGTAGCAGACCAGGAAGGTCCGGCTCCTAGAGACACACACAGCACCGAGCACCGGGAGCAGATGAGAACCAATGTGGTTCAGGAAATCATGAACACCGAGCGTATCTACATCAAACACCTAAAAGACATCTGTGAGGTATCAGCATTAAATAATTACTCTGGCACTGCTAATACTTGTTAGAGGTGATTGATATCTCTTAAGCAAGCCCACATTCCAGTGATTATTAGGTATTTTTACTGATCTTGTTTTCACAAAATTCTATTTAAAAAAAAAAAACAGATTCCCAAAAGTTTAAACTCAGCGGCATAGCAGCACCTATTGGTCAGTTTTGTAAGTGTCCACATGTTTTAACCTGTAATATTCTGGCTTGGTGCACGTTATAGGGTTATATCCGCCAGTGTCGGAAACACCCTGACATGTTCACTGAGCCGCAGCTGAAGACGATCTTCAGCAACATAGAGGACATCTACAGATTTCAGAGACAGTTCCTCCGAGATCTGGAGAAGAAGTACAACAAAGAACAACCTCATCTCAGTGAAATTGGCTCCTGCTTCCTCCTGCAGGTTGTCACCTTGCATCAACTCTTTTAATCTTTCTGTTATTCATGTATTTGACTAATTCAAGAAGAGACTTGACTGAATAGCTTCAAGTGATAAACTGTTTATTGTTTCCTCTTCAGGGTGATGGCTTTTCAATCTACTCAGATTACTGCAACACCCATCCTGCTGCCTGTGCCGAGCTGCAGCGCCTCATGAAGCTGGGGAAATATAAACATTTCTTTGAGGCCTGCCGCCTCCTCCAACAGATGATTGACATTTCTATAGCAGGTTTCTTACTTACACCTGTCCAGAAGATCTGTAAATACCCCTTACAGCTGGGAGAGCTGCTCAAGTACACACCCAAAGACCACAGGTAGCAACCCCTATCAATATTCACACCTCATACCAAACTTCCCAAATAAAAAAAGATGTTTACATTACGATGATTACAAGGATCTACTGCAACAATGAATGGAATATTTTTGCCTTAAGTTTTATTTAAAGTGAGCAAGTTGAGCCCCTAACGGCATATTGTTGCAAATTGCTTCTAAATTTTAATTTTTATATAGTTTTTTTTATTCACTATTGCTTTGTTATTTCTTATGATGTATTTGTTTTCATTTTACAAGTATTCAGTTCTTTGTTTTGCTCCACTCTTTGTCTTTTTTCTTTTTTTCTTTTTTATATAATTGTAAATATATTTAGGCATTAAGGGGTTAAATGCATCATCAGACTGTAGTTCTTCCTCTTCTGCCATGTAAGCAAGAGTGCTGACTTTCAGCTGCATAGATTAGCAGTATTAAACAAAACCAGATTCATTAATCGTTTTATGAAAGCTTCTAAGGATGGGCAATTAATCGACAATCGACTAATCATTCGTTAAGATTTTAATCAATAAAACTGCCTTTTAATCGATTAACTGAATGCATCTTTTGACTGGTGCTGAAATTGTATGCAAGCACATATTTTCCAGTGAAACCACTGAATGTAATAAAAATCTAAATAATGAAACACTAGATTTATTTTCTACTATTACTTAATTTAAATGTAAGTTATAAATATTTAATTTGATATAGAAATAACCTTTAATTGTTAATTTATCATTAATACTCCTGATGATTAAGACAAGTTAATCGAATGCCCATACTTACTATCTTTTAAATTCCATATTTAAATGTCCAGATATCTGCGCACAACCCAGCAAGAATAGCGTGTATCATTAAATTTACATGAAACTTGGAGCAGAAATGTTGATGCTTAGAACAGGGGATGGAAAAAGTGACTGTGACGTGAGCTGATTGTTGTCATATTCTTCACACACACAATCGACTCGCGCGGGGGTGTTTCTGCAGAGAAGTGCACCACCATAAAGTTCAGGCGTCATAACAAATGATTCTGATGGAAGGTTTTATGCGGGCATGTACGCGTTTATTTATGTTGCCTTTTCATTAATTAAATGTTGCCTTGCAGTGACCACAGTGGTGTCAGTAAAGCATACCAGGCTATGAAGAATGTGGCCAGTTTGATAAATGAGAGAAAGAGACGGCTGGAGAGTATCGACACCATCGCTCACTGGCAGGTTGCCATTTTGCACTGGGAGGTGAGAATGACTTATTAGGTGTGATGTCAATTTCACATATATTTTGCCAACATTGTGAAAAGATTGTATTTCCATGTTGTTTAAATGTTGGGCTCTATTTTTGTTACCACGATAAAGGGGCCGGACGTGCTTGAGCGCAGCTCGGAGCTGATCCACTCCGGTGAGCTGACCAGAGTGATTCGGCAAGGCAAAATGCAGCAGCGCAGCTTCTTCCTGTTCGACCATCAGCTGGTCTACTGCAAAAAAGATGTCCTGCGGAGAGACCTGCTCCACTACCGCGGCCGGATGGATATGGACCGGACGGAGGTGATGGACGTGCCTGATGGGCGGGACCAAGACCTGGGCCTGACTCTGAGAAACGCTCTGCGCCTGCGCAACGCCTCCACGCTGGAGTTTGTGTGTGTGCTGTGCTGCAAGAAGGCCGAAGACAAGCAGAGGTGGCTACAAGCCTTTGCAAAGGAGAGACACCGAGTCAAGGAGGACCAAGAGATGGGTGAGTGACTCAGAATACAATCAGCACCGTGGGAAGATGTGAAATAAAAGGTGTTGCCATAAGATGGGTGGCAGTTAATAATTTGACCTGAGGGTGTTTTATCTGTGCTCGTTGCAGGAATAGAAATCAGTGAGGAGCAAAGAAAACAGGCCATTGTTAATGCCAGGAGACCCAAACGTGGAAAGATCAAAGGTAACGTAAATATTTCTCATATCATTTTTGCATTCTTCATTTACAAATTTTAATTTTTGCTTTTGTTTTTCCACCATTTTAGCCATTGGTTACACTGATTCTTCCCCACCACACCACCAAAACCTTCCACCACTTCAACAGCGTCACATAACCATTCCCACCAGTGTGCCTCAGCAGCAGGTCTTTTCGCTGGCCGAACCCCCAAAACGAAAGCCTTACCATCTGTTCTACAGCTTCACCCGCAACGCCCTTTTCAGGAAATGAGGCTTTGCTTTTCTCCCCTCGTCTCTCTGTGAGCCTTGTTCATACCCAAACCGTCCTGAAGTCTCAAAGAACACTTTAATTTTTCTCCTGTCTGTGAATATGCTGTGAGTTTTGTTTTTGTGTTTTTCACAATGTCTTGTTTTTGTTGCATGTTCACCCTCAGTGCCCTACACTTTGGAATGAGCGTGACTTAAGTGTTAAAATACTGTTTTACTGGTTTAAGATGCTGCTTATTGGAAGGACACTCATCCTTTTGTTATATTAATTCCAGCTGACAGATTTTTTTAATTCTAATTATGACAACAATGTATATTCTGCTTTTACATTGACAAACAAGGTTTTTAGTTTGTTTCACAAAGGCTGGACCCTTTTTTGCTACAAGTCCATCAGCTTGGAGCACAAAATGGCCACAGGTTAAATTACACCTTCACGTAACCTGTTTAACGCTGTAAATAAAACTCTTGTACAAACACATCTAATGACGATGTCATCACAGTCTTTTGCTGGTAAATATTAGTTTGTGGAAATTTGATTAAAGGTAGTGATAGCAGGTAATGAATGAAACTTTAGCCCTAAGACTGGAGGTGGGACGCTGCCGTCAGTGCGCTCGCTCCGTCTCCGCTCCTCGTCTGTGCTGCAGGATCTAGTTTCAGACACCTGTTGACTGAGGATCCAAACAGAGTGCTCTGTGGGTCTGCATTGTTCGCTGCTCCGTTTATAGATACGTTTTTTGTTGTAAAGCGGTGGAGAATGGATCTGGAACATCAAAACATAGGAATTAGATGATATTGGCTTGATGACATACCTTTTGTCATGGGCGCAAAGCGTGAGGAGACCAAGGAGGCAAGTGGAGAGGATGATGGATCTCAACAGGATGTTGCCAGTGTAAGTCAAGTTCAATAGAGTCAAAAAATATATTTTGCTGTTTCCCAAAACTTTTAAGTTGAAGTTTTGTTACACTTTTGGTGAAAAAGTGAAGATTCTTCAAGTAGAGGGCATTTAAAGTGAGACTGAAGGTTTTAATCTGAGCAGCCCTTTCATTCTTATACCCATAATAGCTGGACGAATCAAGTTAACAAAAACAGAGCTAAACTAAAAAAGAGTTGGTTGAGAATCGTTTCCGGGTAAACACTATTGAACACTATAGCATCACTAGGGTGGATTTTACCCTTTGCTGTGCTATTCTAGCTGTCCAGCAGCTGTCACTTGTTAGTGGATCCTTCTGTTTCTAGTTCTGAGAAGTCCAGCTTAATCAGATCAAGATCGGGTGATTGGCTCAGTCAGAATATTAGACATCTTCACATCCAGCATCATCCAGCCATAGTTGCTGCATTTTATCGTATGCTTCGATATAGACAGTTTGTGTTTTTTTTCACATCATCAATAAACACAAGTGACACTGTACCAGCTCACTGCCCACACACACATTTTTCAGCTGCTGTCAGATGCTTTGACTCACTTTCCTCCCCCATACTTTTTGTCTGCTTTCTGGTACAGCTTAGTTTTGTCTAATCAAAGAATACATTTCCAGAACACCTTTTTTAAGTCTTATATATCTCTTCCCTAAATCCTCTGCAGTGTTATGTGGATGTTGTGTTGGTGTAAAAACTGGGAGTCACACACCGCTGTTGTCTTCTGTGACAGTGCAGGCCTTCTTATGCAACTGAGCTCACTGCTGCAAACTCTTTGCCTCAGAACGTACCAAACTGTTGACTTGGCCACTCTTTATCCTCATGCTATCTCGCTGATGAAATGCTTGTATTTTTTAAGCCTTGGCACGGTCTGTTTCACTTGTACTGAGAGCTGCTTTGACGGCTTGTTCTAGGTTCACTGTTGCAGTTTCCAAGTGAAAACACCACTAATGAAATCAGCTGCAGATGTTTTTCGTGCTGAACTGCGCTGCAAAAATGCTGACTTAAATAGCTACGCTATAAATATGCTTAAAACAGCTAATTTATTGCCCGTGCAGGAGGTGAGTTTAATATAAGGATTCTGAAAGTTAAAAATTTTTTTTTTTTTGGCAAACTGCCCAAGTAAAGAATGTTAAACTTTAATTACATTTCATATATTTTGTTAAAAACATTCCCAATCATCTTATTGAGCAAAGTCATGTTAGCTGGAAACATCGATAGAAGCATCATAACCTGTTTCCATTGACAAAAGAATAAACACCACTAAAAACAAGTGAAAGGGAACATCTTGATGAATGAAATATTCCAGTGGAAAATCTTTCTTCATTACATATTGGGATGCTTTTGAGGTCAAAATAACAAAGAATGATGAATGGACACTAAAATTATTAACCCATGGAGGTCTGGATTGAGAACTGATGGAGCACATTAGTGGCCTAGGGAGGTCATTTTAACGGGCAGAGCTCCTTCTCTTCCTCCTTGCACAAAGGGAGCAGATAGTTGGATCAGTGTCTTCCTTCTGCCCCCTCCACGTCTCCTGGTATCTGCTCCATGTTCTCCATACTGCTGGGAGACACAGCATGCACTTATGTGCCAAACATCATGATAAATAAGCCAGAAGGGATGAAGACGGGGAAATGGTCTGTTGCCACCCCTGCAGGACCATTCCTTCACAGGGGTTGTTTTACTAAAAGCATCTTAATTCCATTTTTACAAAAGCAGGTTTTATGCATTTCCCAGAAGTGTGACTGACTTTGAGTTACATGGTAATGATTATGTGTATTTATGTGTATAGTTAAACTATAGTTTGCAGTGAGCTCAAGCTTGTACTCAAAACAGCTTTTGACTAAAACCATAGATGGAAATACTTGAAATAAAATTATTAAAAATTGTAACTACATTTATATCAATGAAGAAATTATTTCCATGACCTATTGCCTGCCTGCTAGTTGTGCAGATTTATTTATTTATTTTATTTTTGAGGTGCAATATATCTGATCCAAGAGTCTACATTTTAAAGCTTTAAAGTCATACCGGTTAGCTTGTTGCTTTATTAAATATTTGTAAGACAGATTAACGTTTTTCCCTCGTGTGAATCAATACCCCGCTAACTTGCGATGGATTACGTGACAGTCGCACAGTATGGGATGACACTGAATGCATAATGTATGCACGTCGGGTAACTCAATGAGAGCCAAGTGTTACATCTGATGGAGATAGTATTTCTTTAAACATTCCCCATCTCGAGCCGATTGGACGAGTAAATCAGCATCACTTACACAAGCTTCCATCATTACTGGAACAATGAGTTAAAGAGGCAGTGTAACATTATGAGCCATGTTTTATTTCTAAGAATATTGAGACTGATGTGGTTTTATTCAGTCTACTGTAATACAAACTAGCTGACCTGGATATGGTGCAGTGACACGAGTAAGATTGCAGCGGGGTTACGCTCTTTGGACATTTCTGCTGCAATGGCATCAGCACTTCTTTATTGTCATCTGTTCTCTGAAAGATTAAACTGCGGGGCATTGATAAATACCAAGGAGAGACATTTTAATGCTCATCTCAGATTATTTCTGCACCATTAACCACATTCTAACTATTACGACATATTGAGGTGACAACTAAAAGGGCAAGGAAAATTAAATGCTTCTGTGGAGCTTTATTAGTTTGTTCTCCCTCCCGGCCGCAGATTGCAGATGTCTCGGTGGAGGTGGCCACAGTGGACCACACTCTGAAGATGCTGCGCAGGATGTACAGGAAGACTAGACGGAAGCCCAAAGGACTCAAGAGGCTTTTGGCCTACTTACTGAACATCCCACACATCACCGTCATCATCACGGCTGTGGTGTTTGTGGTGGTGGTCATCATATGGTCACTGCTCTGGGTCTTTATCTGTAAGTGAAAGGATTTGTAGTTTTCAGTTTCAGAATAATTTAAAGTCTTTTGGCAAAAGACCCTAAATAATAAAAGATGTATGAGTTTCTACTTTTTGTATTTTCTTTTAAAATCAACATATATTAGTATATTTAGCTGGATTTCCTCAGTTCGCAGGGAAAGTTACAGTGGCGCGTATTTTGCCGGGATGCTCCGTGTTGCCAACGTGGAGTTTATCCCAGAGTACCGTCAGGCGGAGTCCCATGAGTTTGTTTCCATGGCAAACAAAATACAACATGTGGTATGTATGAGTGTAACCCTGCTGCTTACATAATGGCTAGTGCTGATGTGAGGGAGTGTACTCTTAATTGCCCGGTGTGTTGTAGGTGAGCAGTGTGTACAAGACGTCCTCAGTGGCCAGACTCTACAAACAAGCTGTCATTTCAGACCTAAGGTACACCTGCACTTGTTGGTCATTGTCACTGTGAATCATGAAGATGCCCAGTTCCTATTCTGTTATTACAGTAGCTTCAGATATACAACATATGATGTAAAGCATTCTTATTTATCATTAGGAAAAAATCAAGCAACATAATGTAGTGTTTCTGCAGAAGCAGACATTGTTGTGGGAGAGGTCTGGACTTTTACAATGTTGCTTCAGTAAAAGTGGTTTGCAGGATTATGAACAGCTTTTTAAGGTCTTGCCAGATGATTTTAATTAAATTGGTCTGGACTGTGGACCACTGGATTGCATTGATTGCTTTTTTCAGTCATTCTGTTGTAGATTTGATCCTGTAATTGGGATCATTTACCTGTTATATGACCCAATTCTGGTATTTTTTAGAGGCCGGACAGATGACTCCAGATTGGACTCTAAAGGTCTTTGGTATACAGAGGATTAAATTACATTGTATATTAAAATCAGCTCAGTAAATGCAAGCTGTTCAGATACTGAGGCTGCAAAGTCCAGAGGTCTTGTGGTTTGTTCAGACGCAGTTTTGCCTGCCTAAGCTGTGCTGCC
>JAVQJG010076574.1:0-31459 GCA_036024015.1 Craterocephalus amniculus | reverse complement strand
ATCCACCAAAACAACTCATGTGCTCCAGTCCAGGCAGTAGCCTAGCAGGAGATAGGTTGGAGCGTACAATCCTATCGCGCTGCAGAGAAATATTAGAACCACCCATGTCATTAACATACAAACACAGAAATGAAGAAATAAATAAATGTAGAAAATGCAGAAATACAGAAATAAATGTACCAATAAATAAACAAAAGTAGAAATAAATGAATATAGAAATACATAAATGTAGATATAAATAAATGTAGAAATAAATAAATGAATAAATGTATGAATACATTTATATGTGTATTTATTTATTTTTATATTTATTTTTTTGTTTTGTCATTTCTCGTCCCTCATATCACTTTGCCTGAAAGAAGAATTACATGTTACGAAGCACTACAAGTTTGCGGGCATAATATTACATTCCTGAGAAGTTCAAAGGGTATATACTTCACTCATTCATTCATTCATTTTCATTTTCAACATAATATATTAACTCCATATGTACAAATGCTCTAAAGTAGAGCAGGGAGGACAAAAAGCACAACCCTGACTTGTTTCAGGAAAGTGTAAAACAAAAGGGCCATATGGGGCCACTGCTACTCCATGGTGGTGTAACTATTCTAGCTATTCTATTAATATACAGAGTCATCAGGAGAGAAAGCTACTAAACACAGGCAAGTAGTGCACAGAGTAGGGATTAAAAAAACTCCATGTTGGCAATAATATAGGGATTTGCGTCATGAATACAGTAATGCATGCTGAACTGAGCTGTGCATTTTAGCAAGGTATCTCCTGGGATTTCATTACATGTGTGTAAACATGAGCAGATGTTCAGTCAAATCTAACTTAAGCCAATCCTTTGCTAGCTGTTTAGAAAGAATAGCATGGATGTCTTCAATACATAACTAAGAAGTTAAGTATTTTGTTGCATGACATTTAGAATTAAACTTTCCTGCTCTGTTTACTACGACGGGGGAATTGCTTTATTAGCCAAGGCCATACACATGCACATGCAAAAAACAACAAAAAACAAACAAACCAAAAGACCAACTAAATACAAGCAAATATATGTTCTAGTGATGTGATGGAGTTTGAGGTGGGAGGTGGAGGGTCTGATGATGAAGGACAGCACTGCTTGGTGAGGCTCTGAATTTGACCCTATTAAGCAGATTAATGCAAGCCGGGCAGCTCAGTGCTATAAGCCGAGGGATCTCTTCCACCAGATCAACATAGATACTAGTGACTCATAACAGATATGCACACATCCTCACAGATCATCTGCACACATGCTAAAAAAAAACAAACTCCCATACCATGTATACAAAGAGGAACCTGATGAACTTTCAGTTAAATTCCATGCCCTCTGCTCAGCATGCTCTGGTTTCTCATCTTGGTCCATACAGTAGATGCTGTGGAGTGCATAAGCATGATCTTCCACTATAAAATTCAGCTACAAATTTTCAGTCATTGTCAAACTGTATCGCATGAAGCTCTCAGTCTAAAAAATAAAGCAGTTAGAGTTGTTAAAAGTATTTTAAAATTGTTCTCCATTGGTTTGGCTCATTTCTTGGATTACATTGTCATAACAGCATAGACAAACCTCTAAACTACTTGGCATCTCTTCATAACAGTATTGTATTGCTCATTCATTCCACGAGACTATACTGTAATTGTCGTAGTACATGTCTCAGTGCATCTTTGCAAATTATTCCATTTTTCTCCATTGGTTTGACTAATTTCTGGAAACATAAATTACATTTTCAAAACTACATGGACAAACCTCCAAACCACTTGGCAGTTGTTTAAAACACAATTGTATTTCTTAATCATTTCATAAAATTGCAAATGTCTGAGTACATTTCTCAGTTTCTCATTTCATCTTTGAAATAGTCTTAACTGTACTTAATCTTTGATTAGGTACAGTTCGCGTACAGTTGGAATACTTAGAGCACAATTTTCAAGTGAATAGATATTTTTGATCTAAACTGATTGTGGACTCATGTTCTCTCCAAAACATGTCAGCATCAAATTTCATTCTACAAGTCATCACATGCACAACAGTTTGTTCAATTGTCAGAATTAGTCAAGAACATACTGTATTACTATGAATACTATATATGAATCGTTTGGAACATTTGATGAATTGATTATAAGAATTGACAATCAAGTGAAACTATAACTTGACTGATGACTGTTGGTCCTGGTCCTGAGTTCAATAAAAAACTTTGTGATTGTCTAAGGCAAGGGTAATTTCCACCTGGGTCCTCTCATTGGGGCCTGGTTTACTACTTATTCAAGGATGTCTTTTCCACAATCCTATTAAGGAGTTTTTCTCAGTTTTTGAGAGGGAGAGTGTACGGACATCAGGCTCAAAATCAGAGGTCCCTGTTCCTCGTCGCACCGCAAGAGAGAGAATAACACTGTAATGTGGATCACAGCAGCATAAGGATGACCAGGAGGGCGAGGACACTTGGCCAGTAAAGAAGTGTTCGTTGAGAAACTCCAACTTATTTACAGCACTGCATTTTTTGTGTTTATATTACAGTAAATTATGCTGTGTATAAATTTCTTTTCACTCTGATTTGTGGAAGTTATTTCATGTGTGTGAAAAATAATGGTTGGAATGTTTCCACATTCTCACAATTGAACCCCCCATTCCAGTTTTAATCCAGTGTAATGGAGTGTTAGGTTTAAAAAGATGTGTCCTGTAAACACACAGATCTAATGTTGTGTGTTTTGCCTTGTCGAAAATTAAGAGAAATTTATATCTGAAGAGAAGATATGGTTTCACTATCACAGCTCATAGTCATGTTCAGTGAGTAGAGAGTACACTAAACAGAATAAAATCAAGGAGTCATTGAAATGGTTCACCCACACTAAAGTTTGGATGGTAAATATGAATTATCCTGAATTAAAACAACAGTTAGAAACAGAAAACAACTAAAAGGTATTTTCTCCATATTACCCTACTACACTCTGAAGCAAACTGGTTAGTTCTGTGTGATCCCTGTTAGGCGGTCATAAATTGATAGCTACAGATGCTGACATTGGGTGTGTCTGCAGGCTTCAAACAAAGTCTCAGTGCACACAGCAGCTGGGACCAAAATCCTCCTCTGGCATTTTGACAAGACACACACACACACACACACCTACACACACACACACACATACACACACACACATGCACACACAAGCACGCTAACAACAGTGAGGAAGAGCCAAAAAGCCTGAATTAATAAATGAAATGCTTCCTGCTGTAGACAAACTAAAATACAGTATCTTTTGAGGCAATTACATGGGATAAACATTAAGCTCAGTGCAGACTACTGTCATTTACTCAACCAGACAAATTCATCAACTGATTAAAAATACACAAGGGAGTTTTAATGTGATCTTTGTGTCACTTGCAACGTGAAAACATTTCCAGGAACAAAGGTTAGAAGTCTCCCTAGATTTCTTGGTTATCTATATTTCAACATTCATTAATGCAAAGCAGAAAAATGGGTATTACTCTCAAAATGAACTACAGCCCATTTTCATATACTCTTGCTTTAGAAAAGAGTTTATTCATCAAAGTACAGTTATTAGTCCCTAGAAATGCAGACAGCTCTTTAACAGTAGTGACAGACACAGGATAAAGTTTCCAGCATAGTAAGTGAGGAGAAAACAACGATCAAAAACGTAATTGCTGTGTTTTCAATTTGGATGTAGACCATACTGTATATATGCTATATTTTTTAATTATAAGGAGATATTATGAAACTCTATAAAGAAATAATAAGAGCCTTGTTGGAACAGGTGTAACTAGACTGGAAAAAAAGTGTTACTGTCTATTCCGATTTACCTGTTTATTTTTTTAATAACAAAATAAATCTACACTTTTGTTCCATTTAACAGCATTCATTGGATTTTGTAAATCCCATTCATAATAAGAGCAACAAACAGCTATAATGCACATAAATAATCCTTGTGGTCCTCTGTACGACATCTGCTCTGTGCCACGTCTGCATTTTACCTCACGCCCTTACAACTTACTAAAATTTTCATGCAGCTTTTCTTGACTTTTACTTATCATCCAATAGAATTCATTTGTTGCTGTTTGTTGACAAAACACAGCCATGGGATGAAATTGAATAATTTTATTTTATCTAAGAGCAATAAAATTAATGCACTCTCAACCCTCCCACTACCTGGGTCATCCAGCTCCTCCACCCAATAGCATCCGTCCTCCAGAGAAGGGATTAATTCTTTCTCATTTACAGAAATATTACAGTATTTTTTTAGAAGCCTTTTTAGTGCCAGAACCAGACGGGGAAAATATGGCCAGCTGGTCTGACTCTCTATTACATAGCACTAATCTGAGGTGATGCACAAGCAAGCAACAAACATACACTGACATGCACAATTGCACACATGCTGAAACAAAAATACACCATGCATACTGAATGAATCTCCACATCTGCTTATAAAACTACCATATGACACATACTGTACTACTTTAATTGATCCCTAAAGACTTCCCTGGATGCAAAGGTCAACCCAACTTAACAAGTCCACTCAAAGATGTAGAAATGTGATGAGGAATAATTGGGTAAATGATATCCTTTAGTTGGTGGCCATTACAAGCTGCCAAAGTTGTACTGCAATCTGTCTTGGAGTTCAATCCAGTCTTATTTCTAGTTAGCTATGTTAGTCCACAGCTCAAAAATGTAAACACATATAGTTTCATATCTCAACCTAAAAATCACTGACACTGAGGAAGAAAATTCACAGACTTTAAGTGGTGGGCTTTATGATGGCATGATGATGATATGTGAGTGAGACTTCAAATACAATAGAAACATACTTTCATTTCATCTAATGTAAAGCTTCACGTTCTCAGCCAGCAGTAAGAAAACTTGCAATAAAAACTTATTAATGAAAACTACAGGGCATTGCATCTGGGAGAAATGATTTAAGTGAGAAGTATCTTCATTTTACGCTTACTGCTAAATACAAGAATTGTTAAAACGCCTCATAACAGAAGGCAGTCATGAAAGGGAAACTTTAGTTGAAAATAAACAGTCATAAAATTGTGCTAATTAACAAAAACAAATGTCTTTTACTTTCAACTGGCCTAGGGTGTTGGTGTTAACTGACTGACGGACAGTCTCAGTCTTTTTAAGTTACAAGGTTTATGCATCCACACGGTAAAGAAAAACAAAACATATAGAACCTGAAACAAACAATCACCTCTGTAACAGCAGAGGTTCTGGGAGTTTGTTCATCTCCAGCCTCAAATATGTGTTAATTTAATGCCAAGGAGAGAAGACATCTGCCACGATCAGAACAATTCCTGCTGTTCATCGGTCTGTGAAGCATTATAAGGGTAAAAAAAAAATCTGAAGTCCAATGTTTATCATTATACTGCTAAGAGAGACTTAGCAGCATCTCAAACTCTACAGGCCAAGGCAAATTTAAGTTAATAAGAGTACCACGAACAAGTATGGACAGTATCCCAAATTATGTCTCAAAAAAAGAATATGGCAGTAAAGTGAACCTTCATCTAACCAAACAGGACATCTAACAATCTTTCAGACATGCAGACGAGACCCAAGGGGAGATGTTTGTTCACAGTGCACAGCATCATGTTTGGAGAAAACAAACAACACTTCACATGCCATGAGGCTCAGAAACATTTAAAATAAATGTTCCAGACTGTAAAAATTGTGGACATAATATTATGGCTGTTCAAACAAACCCGTTTTGATTTTCACTTGTACAGTACAAAAATCAGCATACTCAGTAATGGTCAAAGCTACTGAAAAAGTAAAGAACGTTAACTATATAACTGGGATTTCTACCTCTAAAAATGCAATGTTCTTTGTGTATAATCATATTTGTTTTATTTTTGTAAAAATGAGTTGCAGCTGAAAGTCTACTAGATGTTCACAACTGTATATTTAAACCTTATCCAAAGACAAATGCATTTATCTGTATATTATAGTATAGTATAATATTACAGTACAGAATACCAGCCAAATTGCAGTTTAGTATCATTTAGTATTGTATTCAAGGTCTGAGAAAGGTCTGTTTATGTTGGCAGAAAATCCACTATATTATGAAATAGTGGATCTGACATCTGTGTTTTTATGAAAACACAGATGTCAGATACCTGTTGCTGAGAAAATAGACCAGGAAGATCCTGTCAAAGTAATTTGAATAAAACACACGTGGAAGATGGCAGCTTTGCTTAATCGTGCATAATCTACTTCTTTCTTTCTTTCTTTCTTTCTTTGTTTCTTTCTTTCTTTCTTTCTTTCTTTCTTTCCTTTTTTCTTTCCTTCTTTCTTTCTTTCTTTCTTTCTTTCTTTCTTTCTTTTCTTTCTTTCCTTCTTTCTTTCATTCTTTCTTTCTTTCTTTCACAAAGCCAAACTTGCATTGACTGCAGTTTATTTGTCTTTACGCCAACACACCAGTGTAATGAAGCCCCATAAAGGAAATATGTAAATGTTACGCAGATTGGTACCTGTCCTCTGGATAATATTAGAAAGAAAAGCTCGTACCTCTAGAAGAAACATAATTACAACTGCTGTGGACATTTATTAGATAAAAATGTCACTTTTGTTGGTTGTATTTTACTAAGCAGTTTTTTCCTCTTATTGCTCATAAAGGCTTCTTCAAAATATGCCTCACCCCTGTCTCGGACAGATTGCTTAATTTCATCTTATCTTTATTTTATCTTCTAATCATTTACACATTCCAAATAGAAATCCAGTTATAGTGTCACTCAGTCTCTCTTTCTCCCACTTTGGGAAGCAGATGCTCAGTAAAGTAGGTAATCCAATAACTGGAAGGTTGGCAGTCTGACTCCCACTTCACCCAAGTCAATCTGTCATTGTGTCCTTGGGCAAGACACTTCACCCACATTGGCTCGGGTGTTGACATCGCCTGTGCATGAATTGGCTGCCGGGTTTCCATCAGTCCGCCTTCCAGCAGCTGTGGCATGTCACTTAGCACCACTGGTGTGTGAATGAATAATGGATTCATTGTGAAGTAGTTAGGGTGCTTTAAAAAAGCACTTTATAAATCTAATCATTTATCATTATTCATTTATCATTACTTAGTCTTCTTAATTGATGACAGTTTATCATGCTGACAGACTGATAGTGACAGTCTATTCTTGTCAGTAAGCAGGGGTCTAATCTGATCAACATCTAAATAAAACTACTATCAGTGAAAATGCCAGAGGAAAACCAGAGGGTGGGGCATCCATACCGTCATAAAAAAGAAGGCTAATGAAAACATGAAACTGTTTGAGTTCAAAGGAGCATTATTCTGCAGTATGTTGCACACTGTGTCGAGCTAGCTAGAAGCCTTTTTAATTTAGCATTTGGCTACTTATTCTCAAAACAAAACATTTGTAAGAAAATTAGATTTGAAATTTACAGTAGTTGAGTTTTGTCACATCTCAGTTTAAGCTGTAATATCCCTATATGCCACAAATGTCCACTTTTAAATATCTTGTTTTAGCTTCAGTTGATTTGAACTACTATCTGGACGTATTTTCTTTAAAGCGGCACCATGCAGGCCTACTGTAACTTTTAACCAAAACATTAGCCTAATTTGAGTAATGGACAATTTCTGGGATCAGTATATTGCTTGACATGTGTTGGCACTCCTAGAGGGCTGCCCTCTTCAGAAACCAGACACTGTGACTTTTGCAGGAGCGGATCCGTCACTCATGGGATCATGTGACCTGGAGCATTTTGCTTAATGGCTCCCCTATATAAACACAAAGGGCTCTGCTTTGTGCTAATCTTCCTTGAAAGTTTGTCACAAATGAACAAAGTAAGAAGTTGAAAATGAAATCTGTGGAGGCCAGAAGGCCAGAAGCCATAGAGAGAAAGAACGTTTAATTTTCTGACAGTGTCTTGTGGCCTGTGGGAAGTTAGAGGTTTAGCCCCCTAAGAAACAAAAAATAAATGGTGATTAAGTTAAATTCTCAAATCAGATGATCAATTTCTTAAAAGTGCACTTTGTGTTTTCCCAAGCTTTTAGTTGCATTCAAATGATACTTTATCATTAATGGAAATATTGAACAGATTTTGTTACATACATGTCCTTAATGCTTGATGACTGATAAGTCTCATAAAAGTTGGTCTTGTAAAATGATAAAAAAAAAACTTAACAATTGTTTCTTTTACATGAAAATAAGTACATATACAGTGATACAATCTTTAATCTTCTTTTATATAGGTATAAATAAGTTAAGGTTTTCCTAGAATATACTGTATGCTACTGTATATGTAGTGCAAGTATTTATGACCTTCACAGTATACTATAAATAGCCAATTGGTTTATTTGATTCAAATCCATGTCTGATATTAGTTCAAAATAAAATCATATTTAGTTAGTCAAACAGCAGAGACCACATCAAAGACAACACAACATATTAACATCAGGAACATTTACAACCAAATGAATATAAACCTACACATAAATCAAGGTCAGCAATAAGTATCTTGTAGTTGTCTGTGGAACAAATAACATACCATCACAGCAGAAAACAGCCAATTTGTATGCAAGATTGAGTTTCTTACTTTTTCTCCCTTGGAAAAGTTCTAAGACATGCACAGCAATGTTAGACTCACACTTGTGATCTTTAAAAGAGGCCTAAAAATAATGTAACAGACAGTTTTGACACAAGATATCTTTAACACTTGTATCATATGTTTGGGATCATGTAGTTGACATTGTTGTAAAATAGATGGAGCTTGGAGGGTAGAGCAGATCAACACGCAGCACTGCAAAACTGCAAAAAACAAACAAAAAAACAAAACAAAAAAACAAACAAAAAAAAAACCTCAGTGTGCTGCCAGATGACCCAACAAGTGTGAGTTTAAATATAGGATGTGCAACATGTGTACGGGACAAATCAATGAGGCTGGAAGGGCTTCAGCTGCAGCAGGTATTATAGTCTAGGGATTAGCTTGACGCTATTTTTGACTGTGGAGGCAGACGAAGAAGAATAATGTGCCCCTCTTGTCAAGTTGATTACTCTTTTCATACACTTAAAGGATATATATATATATGTGTATATATATATTTATATTTATACATATGTATAGTATTTGTATTGTATACATATTTTAAATAATAGCTGTAACCAATGCTTCAGGCTTTGGATGATCATAATAGTTATTGGACTGTTTAAATGCTTCACGCTACAGGTCTTAGCACACACAGGCTGGCCATTTGTCCACTACTGTGTCATCTGATATGTTAGATGTTGGCCTTCTCGCTTCACAAACAGCCCGTCATTTCTAATCAAGAGTGCAAATGAAATCTGTAGAAAGTCATTTGTCAGGCTGGAATCCAGTTGGGCATTTTTGGATCAGTGGATCATTTTGTGAATGCAGTGATGCTGGAAATGTGACAGTGTCGAGTTCACATCAGATGATATTTCCACCTAGGTCATGTTGATGGGAGTTCCTGACACGAACAAAGTCTTTCTCACCGAAAGATACTTTGAACTCAGCACACATCATTGCATGGGGTATGTTCTGATTTTGGCCTGGGGGGATGTGAGTGTTGGTACATCACATTACTATGCCGCTTGGGGTATCTTTTTAAGCCACAGAATATATTTGAATTAGAGTAGCTGCATGCTGTACTTGGTGAACTGTATTGTCACGACTTTATTTTAAGCTGCTGACACAAGAGTCTTTACCCAACACCTTGTTTTGCATTTATCTCATTACAATTCATAAAAGACCAGTCTCATTACATCTCATTTTAATTTGTAAGATGTTTTTTTCTGATGTCTTACTCTCCATCTTCTATTTACTCTCCATCCACTCTCCATCTATTATATTACAATAACAATATCCCATGTATCTGTTAAAATTAATCAAATGACATAATGGGCACTGTGGATACATGGATAAAATAAAACAAGAATGTTTAAACCATTTATACAATGTAATATCTTAACAAAGTTGTGTGTGGTTTGGCCACATGTTACATTTGAATGGGTAGGTTTTCAACTTTTGACAGGTACAGTATTACTTTAATATTGTTACACAACTGTAATAGTACATCAACATTTAAAGGCTACATCAAACTGTAAGCACAAAAGCAAATATTTGTTAAATTTACATGTATTGTATTGTTAGAGGAATAGCTTTGCTGAAAACAGACTTGCATCTGTCAACCAGAGTACAAAATATCAGATCAAGAAATGAAGATGAGTAGATGGATGGTGACACTTACCTGGTTTTTTGACAGGCTCTGGCATCCTGATTGATCTCCTGTGTTTTACAGCGTGACTCACTGATCCTAACCAGTGTGCTATCTGTGTAAGCCCGCTGCCTTTAATAGCGGTGCTGTTTCCAAACAGCCTCCCCTCCTTTCATGAACCATCCCACCTCCCGTGCCATTTTTTTCCCCAGTCGTATCACAACATCTAAAAAACAACAGCCACCCACCCCTTCTCCTTCTAGGCTCCCCTCCTCCTACCCCCCATCCTCCGCAGTAACCAAGCCCCCACCACCTCTGTCTACTCCACCCCAGTCGCGCCTGACCCTTGGCTATATTTCAACCATCCTTTCCTCAGCACCTCGTCTGAATGATAGGCCTTGAGTGCGAGGGGAAAGGATGTAAGGCAGTGGTTAAATTTAGAACTTTGAATCCAAAAGAAGTGTTTGCTCTTCCCACATCTGTGCTGCCCCACGTTACTCTCTATCTCTAAGGGAGAATACTTTCTGCCCATACATCACAGACTGCATTGTGGCCTTTGTTTCCAGCTCAGGCTTAAGTTGCTGAGGGACATAGCATGGAAGTACACAGCCACATATTATGTTGTAGACATTACTTTCCTGCACAGTACTTTACTCTGCAATATTCTACATACAATCATACTGTAAGGTACAATTGAACTTTGCAGTACAGTACTAAACCTCTGTTTTACAATACTCTGTAGTAGGCTACTTTATTGTTTTTTTACTGTGCACTTCTATATACTAATATTAACTACATACCATACTTAAGTATGCTTTACCCAGAAAACTGTACTGACAGCATTTAAATTTACCATTCTGTACTGTGCTGTACTATACCATCCCAGAATTTCCAACTGTACTATTTTATTATGTTATAGCATTGCACTATACTACAGTGTACTTTACTCCAATAAAATAAAATATCTGGTTATTTGGTTCTAATACACCATGTATTTGTTTTGTATTGTGGTGTGTTCATTACAGCTTCTTGAATCTTGCTGCTTGCCAGTCACTGATATCAGTCACAACTTGACCATTGCGGGGAGCTGTTGGCTCTCAGAGCAGGCCTATCAAGAGGTGTGGTCATTTTATATTTACACTCTGCACTCTACATAAAGCAAATGGTTACTGCATTTCCTGTAACATCATGAGTAGGAATTTCTTTTTATTTAATATAAGCTGAGTTTTGTGCTATCTCATTCATCCATCTGAGAAGTTCGCTTTGAATAAACACAACGGGTAATGTGGAGTTATGACTTCCTCTTTTTATGCTAAAATGGAGATGTGGGGTAAAGACGCTGATATGTGTTTGATAAAAAGAATCTTCAGATTATTTAACTAAAAACTGATGTGTCTTGTAAACGATTTATTGAAGACCTTTAATAAGGAACCATATAAAGACATAATGAATGGATATTAAATCCTCGATGTGTCAGTTCCGTCCTCACACCCACCGTGAACAGAGAGCTGGTGTCTGCTGTGTGTCAGCATATGCAGGCAGATATATGCAAGTACCGAGTGACAAGCCACTTCACCTCCATTCCGCCCATTAACCGCACAGTTCTTCATAGTTAAACAGTTATTCACACGCTCCAATGAAAGATAACAGACCTCATTTGACACTAGTTAACTCTGCAATGCCTACTTCTCCATGCATATATAATTGTAATTTTGACATCAAACACCCCCCAGCCCCCAGTGTCTCAACACATTACCATTGAAATGTCACAATAATGAAAACATGGGTTCACAATTTATTTTCTTTACAAGAAATTCATGTTTATATAGTTTACATGTTACTGATGACATTATTTTTTAACCTGGAGCCGCTTTTAAATATAGAATTGAATGTAAAGCCAGCCAGCAGTACTTTTGGGCTCCTCTTTGTATCAATAACATCTTTGCTTCTTTGACAATAAACAATAATTTCACAGAAAAAAAAGACACAAAAAAGCAAAAAGGCAAAACTACTGAACAGAAACATGGACAAGAAAAATAAAAAAATGTGAGCTTCTAAGTCAATCTTCTTGTCCCTGCTCATAGTGAAAAGTAGTTTTGCAGGCCTATACTTAGGTGTACACTGGGATACTAGGTGCATCTTATAAACTGCAATAACTCTTTAAATCACTTGAAACCATATAAATAGACCAGAGAGTTGCAGAATGTGAGAGTGAAGGCCGAGTAGTTTTCTTAATAGCTACCGCTGTTTTTGTCTATCAGATGACAAAGCTTTGACCGCACTCTGGCAGCACCTCAATGCATTTGGCCAAGTCATCAAAATTTCTACCACGTTGCTTAAAATTCACACTGTTTACTTGTTTTTTCATGTTTGGCTCTGACTTTCTATCTGTGCTGCTGATTTTGGATATTTTGCTGTGATTGGTGTCTCATCAGGACCTCAGATTACAGTGCCAAGTGGTATACCCACATTACCTCGAGTCTTTGGGGACATTGGAGCCCTGATTAAATGTTTTATTTGCCATTTCCTCCAGAGACCTCATCTTACTGCTGGATTTATTCATATAATGCTATTAATTTGATCAGTAAGGTTGATTATGATCTGTACTGATCTCTCCTGTCTACATGTACTGTTTTCTCTCCAGATGACTCTTTCCCAAAACTTCATCACTGAACTGGTACGTCAGCTTCTTCTTGATCTTCTTCACCTCGCCAGTTTTTCCATAGTTACGCAAGGCACGGGCCATCTTCTGATACGTCATTTTTTTGCGGTTTCCTTTCTGGATTCCCCAGCGGTGTGCAAGAGCTTCCTTGTGTTTGGATGAAAACTGGAACGTCCCCTTGTCTCTGTCCACCCACCAGATACTGTCCTTCATATCGCCATTCCTTAAAAGGTCCAACAGGAACTGGTACAGACGGATCTTCTTCTTATTACCTGTGAAAACATCAGTTTTACATCGTTAACCCCTTAACTGACTAGGGCTCGTCCGTGGGCCCTCTTCCTAAAAGAAAACCTAAATAAGTTTAAATGTAGTGTAATAAAGTAATAAAGTAGTGAGAAAGATTTAGAAGGTTAAAGAGACATTGCTTTTGCATGTACTCCAAAATTATAAAAAACAAGATTTATTTCTATTAGGAGACGCTTTTGTTAGAAGTTTGTGTAATTTTTGGAGACTGAGGATTTCTTCAAATACCCTTTTTGTAACAGATTCAGGAGTAAAAAAATGCATTTCATGCTTTGTGTGGTCATGTGTAGAAATTTTGAACAAGAAAACTTGTTTACTTCAGAAGCACTTACAAAAAATAACATTGGTCATAGAGCATTTAATTAAATAAGGCATCAGTCTTTAGGAATTTGGGTCAGAATATAACACTCTACATTTTAATTTACAGAGCGTAAATTTAATCTTACCCCAGTTCAATTCCGTCCCAAGCAATTGGTAATTTAATGGAAAAAAAACCACCAGCAAGCGTAATACATATTGTCACTTAATTTTGTTAAATCATTGTACATAAGTTTTTTTTTTTCAAATAACCTTTTCTACATTCACAATTATTAATATTAACAATTTTCATTAGGTTAATTATCAGGTTTAACTGACTGAGGGAGGTTTTTGAGAAAATTAATTGAAATATACATTTACAAAAGTAGATTCCCCCTTCAAAAAAATGTCACCATTTTAAGCAAACCAGAAAAAAAACAGCTGTCACTGAAATAAGCTGGAATTAAAGAAATTAAAAAATCTATTTAAAAAAAATAATTTAATTGTTTCTCAATTGCGGTTCGATGGAAACATATAATAGAAAACCATATAAATATATGTGAAGTCACTCATAAACTAATATTTTCTGGAACAATCCTTTGAGACAGTCACTGCAATGAGGTGTTTTCTGTATCTCTCCATCAGACTTCTGCACATGTTGGCAGGTATTTTTACCCACAGCTCATTAGCAAAGTGCTCTCATTGGTCCAGGGCCATTCTGATTGGTTGGTTTTTTTCCCCCAACTCTATTAAATTAAAAAGCAATATCTTACTTCACTAAATTAAAAGTTTGCATTTTTTAAATTTGTTCTTACTTTTTTCAGATTTTAGTTATCTGAGTGACTGTTCATATACATTCCCATCAATAAATTAAAGGTAATGCTGACAGGATGTTCACTAGGCTCAGCTGGTCCTGTTAAATACTGTGACTGCCAAAAGTCAGCACAGTCTTCTATAAGTGCAAAGCAAACCACAGCTAAGAAAAACATTTTCACCCTAGATGATACTCTACCTTCCACTAAACAGACTTACCGAACCACAGTGAGTAAGCATCTTTTCAACAAGTATGGTGCTGACTGTCACATTTGTGCACCTCAACATAAGACCTCTATACAAAAAAGTACACTATGTGCTTATTCATTAGAGACCTCCCTCCCTTTATGATCCACTTACACAGAAGATGCAAAGCTGACATGACTTAATGAAAAAACTCGTCTTTACATGATAATGGTTTTATGTTTCTTAAACCCAGCTTTCAAACTCATTACAAAAACCGATGACATATCATTTTCCCCGGTCTTTGTTGTCCTCCCAACAACCAGAGTCTTCACATACAGTAGCCAATACATGTCATGTCTTAAAGCAGTAAGTACCTGCTGCATAAATTGGTGAACATCCAGGATAAAATGGTCACATGGAGTCTTACCCAGTTCTGCTGATGTGACATAAGGGACTCGATCTCTCAGGCACTCCTCATCAGACACCTCCAGTGGAGGACTATGTCCCCCATGCTCCTCATCATCAGAGCTGCGCTGGGACTGATGCTGTGTGTACACCGTCCGAGGGAAGAATGCTACCTAAACCAAAGATAATTAGTCTTATATCAGAGTCTTTAAAGTAATTCAAATGTAAGCTTGTCTGTTACATAATGTCTCCAAAATTTGCTCTACAATAAGGAATATACATGTTTAAACATAGTTTTTTATTAAAATATGTAAACAACAGCATAACTACAGTACTACTCACTCAACATAATAAAACTATTAAAAAGAATGTTGGGACATTGCGCCATCAGGTTTTTCCCCCCATTAATTTAAGTTCTTGTCGCTGATATTATGCAACTTTCCCTGCCTTTTTTTTGGTACTGTCTCATACTAATTCTAGTATGTTGCTGTCAGTAAATTAAAAAAAAAATCGACAAAATAAAAAAATAGGAAAGAAAAGAATAAAATTAAACTGTATTTGTTTCAGTATTTCACAGAAAGACTTTGTGTTATTTTCAAATAATAAGAGGACGGCTCATTACTTTACTGTTAGAATATCATTTGTTCAACAAAATGACCATTTTAGACTGTCACAACTGTTTTTGGAAGCTGGTTGGGCTTTACTCCAAATAAGGCCTTTTTCCTTTTTCTTTTCATGTTTGTATTTCATTTACAATAATTTTATTAAAAATTTCCTTGTAATACTATTACAAAGAATCAAGTTTGTTCATGTGGTCATTTGAAAATGTACTAATGGTTATCTTTCACTTTTTGATTTTGAAATGATTATATTTGATTTGCTTTTGATGTTTGGCCTCCAAATGTCTGATAGTTCATGTATTTTGCAATGTTAATATTTACGGTGACATTTAGCCTTTTCAGATACATTCTGCAATAATTAACACATTGTACGTCATACCAGGAAACACATACACATGCTAAAGTTTTCTCGGTGTGTGTGAAAAAGTTTGTTAAAACTTTTCTCTGCATGAGCTGTGATGTGTGGACGCTGCTGTTGCTTTGCGCCTGGCGGGGTGAAACCTATTGAGCTATTCATAATATCCTGTCAGAAAAAAAAACACTGCTAGTGGAGTACATGTGAATTCCATATCTGAACTGTGAGTTTCACATTGAATTTTCCAGAAACAAAATGCATTGATGTAGCAACACCTCATCGCATTTTGATACCCAGTTTACACACGTAGTCTTCACATTTTTGAAAATGGCAAACATTTCACCCACAGAGGAAAATGGTCACAGGTTTAAAAAGTGATTATGATTCTCTATGTGTGCAAACTGCAAAGACATGTCTTGTTGTATCCGGCTTTTTGCTAGTACTTTAAAAACCTTTCCCTTAAACACACACACACACACATTTAAACATATATATATATATATATATATATATATATATATATATATATATATATACACATATATGTGTGTGTGTGTATGTGTGTGTGTATAAAACCTTCTCACAAGGAAATGAGATGGTTTCGTATGGTCGAATATGTTGACATGGGTAGATGTGCTGAGCTTACATGTTCCAAAACCAGACCTCTGTTCAAGCTCACTGCTTCACAAACTTGACTCGTGCAGATGCGATTTAGCTGAGTCTTCAAAGCATATTCAAAGAAAATGCTGTTTTTAAATAGAAATAAGTAGAAAAACCTCACATTTAAGTGTTTCTTCTAGCCCAAAGATTCACTTCCTGATTTTTGTCAGATGACCTTAAAAGGCCTTCATTTCCTACAATTGTCCTGCTGATTAAAACCCAACTGTGGGCTAAAATGACAGGATTTGATATATGATGATGAAGTGCGTGTCTGTTGCTTGCATATTTTAACCAAATAGGGACAAAAGAAGCCCCGTTACTTGTAGGTTTTTTGATCAGTCAGATTAATATCACTCAACACATCACCTTACCTTAGTCACTCTGATCACTTCATCTATCAATGTTTACATTCATTACATGTTCATTGTGTATATGTGGCTAAGCTGCAGTGTGAAAGAAGAACTTACTGGTTGCTGCAACACATGAGGATGTGCGCTAAGATTTGGATCAAGCAGGTTTTCTCCATCGTATCGTATGAGGCCAGGCGTGTGGAGAGCCTGCACACTCTGCAGTTCTGTAAAGTTGTTCTCTTGGAGGTTTTCAAATTCTACGGGGTGTACGTGAGGATGACCATGGTAGTCCCAGTGATCTGAACGGAGAAGGTGAGAAACAACATGATAGCCCAAGCATTTTGTTGTCTAACACCATCACCTCTGTACTGTCCCAACATTTGAAACAACTATCATTACAGAAACAAGTGAGATGTTAACCACAGAGACTTATTTAGACACACACCTCAGCACAGTGGTATAGTTATGTCCCTAGAATGAGGCAACACTGAAGTCCACACATATGCTCAGGCTAGTTGACTCAATATCTTTAAAACTATTCAAACAAATCCAACTTGGCAAGAAGCTGCTTGCTCATTTTGCTTGAGTTTGCATTAACTGGGCAAAATTAAGCAAACAGTTAGCACAGCTCTCACTGTTAAATTTGGGTTTTGTCTCATGTTGTCTTGGATTGTATTTTTCTTTCATCTCAAAAGTTATACTTCAAGAATGAAAAAATACAGTTGTTCATATCAGAATGGAAAGTCAATGTGTTGAAATGAAGTCTTTCATATGCAAAACAAATTTTTAAATTATGAAGAGCATTCGATTAGAAGCTGTACCACTCATCCTGTGACACATTACAAGATTAATCATCCGCCATCAGCACATTTCTTCATTTAAAATTTTCCATTGTGTCCAATAAATCATCAAGATAATAGACACCAGCTATTTTCATCTAAAGCCACCCAGCCTCACATCTTGGTTGTTTTGGTGCAACATTCAAAACAGTAGATTATAAGGGAAAGTAAAGCACCTCTCATGTATTTACAAAATCCCTTGGGGGGAAAGTTCTATGTCTGTAGCGGCCGAAAGAAAAGGCATCTGTTTCCTGTGTTCCATACACCCTAATGTGGTGCACTCCAGCTGCATACTCTGCAGTCTTTTTATGTACAATAAACCAGAAAAGTCAGCGTTACCACAGTTGGTCATGGACTTAAAATGAAAAACCAACTAAAATAAATCAATTTTCCACATCAGAAGTTTTGAGCAGCAGATTTTGACAGTGTTTCTGCTTTGTTCATGACATCAGTGCAGCATGGTTCAATCAAATTTGTATTTATTTATATTATATTAGTTATATCAATGATTGAAAAAATGTATCAAATTCAAGTATCACCTCTGTAGAAGCTCATTTATTGAAACTCTGATCATCAAAGCATAAAATAATGTTGAAATAAAACTCACCTGCCTGAATTTCTGCATCTAGTACATATGGATTATAATATTCTGCGATTTGATGTCTGTAGATGTCAGACTCGTACATTTCTTCTGTGTGCTGCAAGAATCAACAAGAAACATCTTTTAGAAAGCATAAATCATGAAACAAAACTCTAGTGCTGGAGACTGCATATGCTGCATATTATAAATATTTTTCATCTTTTAGGGACATGAAAATAGTCCCTTTTTGCAATCCAAGAAATATTTACAATGGCTCTAAATGTGTTTTTATTCAAATCAGGTGAAACAATATTTGTGTTGTAATAATGACAATTTCTTTTCTTGCCCCTACAAGTGTGAAACTCCCGAACTTTTGAGTTTCATTTTCATGTATCTGTGGTAAAAAAGATGCTTACAGATTGTGTCCTGCTTTCAAATCTAAAAGGAGAGCACATTAAGTCATCAGTTTAAAATAAAAGACCGTCTTTACTCCGGTGATCATGAAAGTTTCTCTGTAATACGCTACAAACAAAAAAACCCCGAAGTATTCCAGCAGTTCATAGCAGTTCCACGATGGTCTGATGAGGTTTTTAAATGATAAAAATGAAATAAATCATACTTACAGGAGGGATGATGTAGCTCTCCATTCTGTATGGATGCAACATGGAGACCTCTTCTCCAATGAACCGACTCTGAGGCACTTTTCTGGCTAAACGCTTACAACCTTTCAAAACTTTTGTGGCACCATTGCACAATGTTTCAAAATTTCCTCTCACTCAACGAAAAACAAAAAAATGTCTCCTCACTCATAAAGTATAGCATGAGCTTGGAACCTTAGCAACTTTCGGGGCCTTCAGCTCTGCCAGACAAAATGAAATAAACGAGGCTCGCTGTTTGACGGTAAAATGAAAAAGGAACTTTTAACTTCTGTAAAATTTGTGTGGGTGGAAGCAGTAGAGTGTGTCTGCTACAGGATCCTTGCCATTGATGATTGTCAGGGGAGACCATGAAACTTCACATTTGTCAGGGTCTATATACTGTCCCCTCCCTCATCAGCCAATCATCTTCAAGAGGCTCTCCTCACTGACAGTTTCTCCCCTCTGAGATATGTGTTACAGGTGGCAAACATGGCTTACTTGTAAGACATTTGTTTCATGTTGTTGATTTACATTTCATATAATTTGAAATGCTTCATATTTTGCCACACTGATTACAATTGGACACATTGTGGAGTTACACTTTAATAACAATTCACAGTTATCAACTTTTGAATTAAAGTATTTTTTTCTGATTTAGGTGAATATAGACCAAATTATTATTAATAATAATAACAATAATGAAAACTTATGTGGCAGGTTGTGAGAAACTAAATGTCCATATGGTGATTGTGAGGCTGGGAAGCGTCAAACAAACTAGCTCTTTTTCATAGTCATTAATGCGAATCAGGATCTGGCGTATTGACCTTGTTATTGTTAAACCATGCAGTAAATTTCTATCAGCTCTCTGTGATAACAGAGTGTTAATGTTTTTGAAAGATGTGCAAGATAGCAGTTAACAGTCAGAACAACAGCCTAGTATTTTCTGTGGCAAAGCGTACTGCACCATTTTCTGTTGTGGGACATGGGTGCTATGCCTCCAGGTTCTGACTGCAGAATGAAACCAATAGACTGAAAGTAAATTCCATGGCTCATGAAGTTGTTTTTAAATAAGAGATTTTTCTAAAACTCCAGCTTCATCCATCACAGGTAAGTGCCTGACCCTTACCAAAGCCCCAGCCAAGACCTGTTTTTTAACCAGAACCAAGGTTTGCTTGTTTAAAGAAGCCATTTCATTTACAGGGTTCAGAAAACTGCTGAAAATGCTTGAATATTGTAAAAACACACACATCCTAGCACCATGGACACATACACACTGCCACACACACACACACACACACACACACACACACACCTACACGCACACACACACAACACACACACAGCTGGAAGATAAGATGAAGGTACAGTCTTTGTGCTGTAACCACACAGAGGTACATGGAGATTATGACTATCACACTGGGAGGATACAGTTTGGAGCCATTCCTGAGAGGAACTGGGTGTCCCTCAAACAGTTTGAGAAACCAGGAAGCTGACAAAGAGCAATTTGCTTTCATCAGCCAGTGCACAGGTACAAGCTAAATTAGTTGGTCCAGAGTCATCAGAGCAGCATTACAGTTAAATACAGTTGGCAAGTGTCTGAGCATGCTGTGGCACGTCCAGCAACTTAAAATAAACTATTTCTGAGATGCTGAAATAACTGTAGAAAAGTACAGTAACAGTGCAGCTCAAATCTGCGTGTATTATTAGTGCTGCCTGTTTAAAAGGAAGAATGCAGCTCTGTGATAAGGCAACACGCTGAAAATATTACTTGCTGTAAGATTAAAATACTGAAGTTATGTTGATCCTCTAACTGGGTTCAGTATGGGTGTAGAGTTATTGTCTACAGATAAAACACAAAAGCAAATCCTCTTTTAAACGCACAAACAACAGCAGACAGTGTTCATCGTTACAGTGTACGAAGCAGCGTTCCACTTTTTCTGAACTTTGCCATATTGTATACTGTAAAATTGCTGTTTTCCATTTTAACAGATTATTCAAAATTGTCGGAGTTTCTGCTTGAGGGGCTGTTGAAACCACACAGATTGTGGCCACCCACCCCCCACCCCCCACCATCCAACACTGGCTTGTGTCTTAATCACAGCTGCATGAGCATAACCGATGACATATAGCTACAGTAGCATTTTCCAGGAGTATTAATACACAGCAATAGCTGTGGCAAGGCATGCACTATTTCAATCCTCTCTGCTTCAGAAATGTAACTTCTATCACAGTAAAAAAGTTGATTTGATGGCTGGGAAAGCATTAACACAGTCTTAGTCATAAATACAACTGGACACTAACAGTACTAACATCAGTTCAGGTGGTCATCAGTTCGTACTAAAGATTGAGATTTTACTGAAGGGTGCTGTTATGAAGTACAAGTATTCTGTAATAAGTGACATTTTGTATTGAAAGTATTAGTATTTCTGTTTACCAAAATGAAGTATGTAATAAGCACATTAGCCTGTTTTAGAAAATGTTTTGCTAAATCATTGATGAGCTTTTCATTTGTAGCTGGTGAAAAAGAATAATAGTTTATTTGTAGTTTTTATTTGAAATCGCAATAAATTGTGCAGGGAGGTAAAACGGTGTTACAAAATAGTATAATGAAAATACATATTCATACTACTCGCTAAAATGTATTATCTGATGAGTAACGTTATTTATTGTAAAAAACACAAAACACTGACTTGTATCCTTGTCTTAAACACAAAAAAACAAATGTTTGAAGACGGTTAAAAACATGAGTGAATAGCAAAATGTGCCACAAATGGTTTATTATACATAATTAAAAACCCACGATGAAATTTTTGGTAGAACTCTAACCTTGTACTCAAGTACGCAAATATTCAGCACTGCCATGACCAATTATGTTTGAAAACCAATAACCAAAAGAAGAGTGTGTAAATATTTCTCCAGATAAATGATAATAAATATTTGCCCCTATATGTGTTGATCACCTTGTAAATGTTCCTGTTCTGACTCTGAAAAACTATGCGGGTGGCAGTTTTTTACTTTTAAATACTCCACAAGATAAATAATCGCATTGTTTTTAGCAATTATTTAGAGAAATGGAAGAACTCTGGAACTTACATTTAAAAAGAACAACTCAGGCATCACTTTACCCACCGGGTGCAAAGCTGCTACCTGAGCAGATGGTCAAACCATCAATGATCCAAAGCTGAGGTGTTGTAACACCACACTATTTTGTCCCTCTTCTTAATTTGAAGATTAGTACATAATGTACATAAACATTTTCAAAGAGCACCATTTCTGGACTACATGCAGGCTAGTTTACCATCACACATTTTTGATTGTTTGTTTTGCTTTTTTTTTTCGCTATTCTGAGATGAGCAGTATGTGGACTGGCACTGTCGTACTGGAATGAGCAAAGTATTCTACAGCTTTGTTAACAGTCTTCTTTGACAAAGACACTGTCCAGATGGCACCATGCAGTAGTCCCAACCTACAGCGTGCTGACTTTAAACTGTGAGTAACAAATAAACCAGATGTTACAAAAGTTTGACCACAGGAAAGTTTTATTTTTAAGATCTGGGGCTCACAGAAAAAGTGTCAGAGTTTTTCTGGTCTTGTATACGTAGTCTTTAGTTTTTTTCTTGGCATGCTAGAGTTTTGCAGCTTTTTAAAAAATCTATAGCTGTGGATGTAACAACTAGCTACATTATGTTAGATGATAGTTATTTACCACAGATTTGTGTAGTTTGTACAACAATTTTTGGATTTGCCTTATGTTTAAATGTGGACAGATCCCCAAGCTTTCATTCCCTCCACTCAGTATCAAGCCATATGTGCATTTAATCTTTTACATTTCAATTCACTTAAGAGAAAAGAAGGTGCGTGATAGGACAAAAGAGCTTTATGAATATGTGTTTGGTTTTGGTTTGGTTGAATGTTCCTGTGATGGTGATATAAAATTATATTGAATTAAGATCTTTATTTATTTTTTCCCAAATTTCTGTATCAAGTTTCTTTTAGATCAAACATTATTTTTTCTGATTGTGCCACTGTATTTTTTCTTCATGGCCTTAGAGATTAAAAATATGCAGGGCACATTACATGCTCAACAAGAGTATTAAATGAGGAAGTGGGAAGTTGTCTTTCAGATTCAGTTCCTTGAAGACCTTTAAATGAATCCACTTACGTGTTCTTTGGTCAGGATAATCCAAGCTTTGCTGCAAGAGCAACTAATGGTGCTGTTTCATTTATCGTTTGTTTGGGATTTGTCCTAACTCTTGGTACCATGACAACTTGTATTTTGTTCTGACATCTTTTACAAAACACTGAATATAAGTTTGTTCTAAGAGTCACATTTTAGTTAAGCTGTGATCTTTTTTGTAGTCTAACAGATAATGTCAAAATACTGTTAAAAAAGATGTTAATAACAATTGACACTTGACATGAAAAAGAATATTGTGTAAGACAGAAACGACAGCGAGACACATGGTGGTAGATAACACTTTGAGCTTTATTACATCAGAGCTTTTTACACAAAACCAAGCAATGGTAATTACAAATCAGCTGCATAATAAGTTGCAAATATTTAAGGTACCTTCATTCTCTTATGAACAAATGCAGATAAATAGGTAAATAAATAAATAAATAAATAAACTAACAAACAAACAAACAAATTAATAAATACATAAATAACAACCAGACTTTCGGAAGAAAATGCTTAAATGGACAAAAATGTCCCCAATGATGCATCATTTTAAGTTCCAGTTCCAGATGTAGCCCCAAAATAGCACCCATGTCACAAAATCGAGCAACAAAGGTCATTTTGTAACAGCCTGGGACATGTTACATGTGTCATGTTAAGACTGTTACCATGGTAAGAGAAGCAGATCCTACTGGATAAAATTATTCTGTTACTGTAGTAATGACATTTACAGAGTGTTAACGAACATATCAGCTCAGTAAATGCAGTGATCAATGACGGGTCTCATTTAAAGTTCCTGATTGGCTGTAAGTTAAGGGGGCGGGTCTTCATGTTTACCTTGTGTGGAAATGAGAAGCACCTCAGTACGGCTTATGTTACAGCTATTAGAGGCCATTTGCTGCTAAAAGTGGAGCTTTCTGGTTTGTTGTTGCAGCCCCAACAGTCTGTATCCTCATATTAATAACGCTGGATCACACTATGCTATTCAAAATGCCGTAGAATGTGTTACTTAAAATCAGACTGACTGGTTGACAACTCTCACCACCTGGACATATGGTTCTTCCCATTAGGGTATACTTGTTTTTGGGGGCCTACCTTATTCATTACTATGGCAGTCTACTTATTATGTTCTTCTCTGCTACGGACCCATTGAGTCAAAGCTGTTGCTTGTCTTGTTGCATGAAAATACTTATTTTAAAATCATATGTAAACAATAAAATAAACAGATAAATTAAAACAGATAATCTGATTATTAAGAAATGGTTACGAGAGATGTTAATTTTAATATGTTAATATTAGATACTGTATTATAGAAGCTTATTCTGTTTCAAGCAGCATTATCTTAATTTTATTTAGCAAAGAATCTCCAAAATGAATTTAGATGTGCAAAAATAGTACACAGTATCTTTAAAGAGTTGGAATTATGCATGTTAAGTACAGTATTTCTACTGTATGTTGTACTTGTTCGATTGTTGCATTACTAGGACCAATCATCCATGTGTTGGAAGTCCATATAAAGACTGAGGTTTAGAAAAACCTTTCAAATAATGCATTGATTGCGGATAGTCACAAGATTTATCTTGCATTGAATGGCACATGATTCAGAATTTGAGTCATGTGCATGAATTATATTTTAAAAAATCTGACTTTATTTAAAAAGCACTTTTCATGTAATCAGCAAATGTTTTACACCATAAAACCAACTGTTGCACACTTAAAAAGTCTCCACACCCTAAAGTATGTAACATATCAATGTAAAAACACACCCAACTCTCTTGTACACAATTACACATGAACACACACAGTAAAAAAAAACACACATTGACTTCCCTCTCTTTTTCCCCGCCTGGCCTTACGCTGCCATGAGGAAACAATATCTTGGCAATCCATCCACACCAGGGCCCAGTGTATCCATGACAACAGCAGGCACCACCACAGGAGCCCGCTCAGATCTGGGTAGGCCAGGGCTCACACCACAACCATAGGGCTGCGTGAGGGGACCCCAGCCACCCACACACAAGCAGTCACCGCTGCAACAATCCTGCCGACGGAGCAGGCATAACCACTGGCATGATGATCAAACAATAATATAGTTCTTTAACATCAATACATTCATGCATATACATAATTAGCTGTTTTGATGATTGATGCCCCTCTGAAAAGCAATTTGAATCATATTTTTGCCTTTATAAAGATATCTCATGGAAATTAAATTATATTAGATTTTATAGAAAATCCTATGTAAAGTGCACATTAGTAATGTTAGTCAAAGTCACTTTAAAGTCATGTGACAAATGAAGATGTTTCAGGAAAACAGTGGCATGTGACCTGTCAGAGTTTATGCATTGCTTTTAGCGTGTTGCAATCCACTGCCGCAGCTCACCCCACAGGCATCACGCACTGTGAAGGGAATCAAGCTTATGGCACCAAAAACATCTGACTCAGTATTAATCCTCTTTACGCCATCCAACCCGATGCATCCTAGTTAACAGTTTGCTTCACATGTCAGTCATAGTCTGATGACGCGTTATAAATACTAGATGTATCACAAAGTGACTAGTGAGGTTCATGCACTGAAAACTAGTCTGGATGAGGAAAACACAACAGCTTATCTTAAACAGACCCTCTTATAACACTAACTGCATGGATGAAATCTTTCCTGGCTTATCAGCTTACACACCCTACCCCCTCTGCAAAAGACAAAAAGGTGGTCATCACACAAAAGAAGCCTCCTACTGAGAATGAAACAAACAGAAGTAAGCAAGAAGTTAGAGGTTTTCATTTTGTTGCAGGACGTCAATGCTTTTAGAGTGTCTTATTTCTAGTCCAATGAATAGTTTAATGATGTCAAAGACAACTGACTCACTTCCTCACCAAGCCGAGGATTAGTTGTCGAACCCCTGGACAAATGCCAAATCTTTGTTGCCTTTTCTCTTTTAGGTGTGTAATACGTTGATTGGTCTGAGCTGTATATCGTCACCTTCATAAAATAATGACCTTTTTACAAAAATGTTTTTTTTTGCCTAAGTCATTTCTTTGTGCCATGTAACATAATCGAGACATTGTTTTAAAGGGGAAGTTCAGTATTTTTCAACCTGAATCTATTTTCTTGCATGAAATACGATCATTTTCTCACCCAGACAGTTTTGGTGCAACTTGAACTCCTTAGGAAGATATTTAGATCCACGCACAATCAGCATATATCCAATATAATGGGTGTATTCGGGGCAATGTAGCTCGGCCCTAAATAAGGCATTATCTGCCACAAAACTCCTGCATTTTACCAAATTGTTGTTAGGAAAAGCTAGTCTGATCCCTCTGTGACCTGGAAGCAGCTTGTACTTCCTCTGTTGTTATCATTCTGGGGTTCTTTCAAGCCTCTTGCGCGTAAAAAACAATGGCGATGACGTCATCACCATGTGCCATGGCAAAAGGGCTAATTCACTCCACACTGTAGCACGGTCCGCTACTTGCTAAGATAATATCAACATGGTCCCTGTTTTTGTTTTTTCAAATTGTAAAAATAGAATGTAAGGGGGCTACTTCCCCTTTAACATGTCAATATTAATCAATGTTCATTAACATTTTGAATGAAATTACTAAGAAATATTATGTACTTATTTGTGTTTTGTGAAAATTTAAAAAAATGACTCAGGCCATTATTTCTAGAGGGTGATGATATTAAAAATGCTGCAGCTAGATATCACCAAAGGTACATCACCTTTATATGGTGAACAAAAGACAATGGTAAGATTATTAAAATGCTCTTTTGCACACCTTTTTTTATGGGAACTATTTATCAGCATATACAACAGAAGGTGTAACCTAAAAGGTTCTCAGAGAGCCTGCACTCACTGCACAGCTACTATGGCACACCTACCTTCAAGCCTGAGATACAAATCACTGGCATTCAAAATAAAGAAAGCCATGATAAGCTACTCTTCACCTAATGTTACTCTCTGTAGATTAAATTAAAAATGGAAAAATAAAGTTCTTTGAAATTGAAAATACGAGGATGTGAAATAGGGCTGGATCACCTATGGTCCCAATGTGCATTAAGAAATTTAACATGGAAAATGAGTTGCAGCTGGCACGAATCAAATAGTCTGCAAACCTTAATGATGGTCAGACATCTACGAAGAGTGTGTTCTGTGACACAGCACTAATGTAGGATAATCGGGCCATAGCAGCACCTCGATGGCTGCTCAGTGCTATAGCTGATGTACAGTAACGATAATCATTAATGCCCCAGGGAGAGGAATCAAAGGGAGCTGATATTTTATCATTCTATGATAGATTATAAAGTTTCAGTGAACTGGAAACAAACAAATAAGAATATTTTGTCTTTGAATAGAGTCTGGCTCACTGTTGCCCCGATTTTATAACACTAAGTTAAGCAAACTAAGAACTAACTAGCTTTATAGTTACTGGATGAGGTCAACCTTTGGCAACAGTGAAAAACTATATTTCTCAAAATGTTGAAAGTTAAAGTTGAATTACCTTCTTCTCCAATGAATATTAGCCAGTTTAAAAAAAAACCTCGAAAATGTGAAATGCTATGAAATATGGACCCAGTTCTTCAGTATTTTTACAAAAAAACAATGTGGAACAAATGACATGGCACAGAGAATTCTGCCTCATTACGTGTCCCAAAAATTAGCCAGGACACCAAATTTGCATTCATATAGCAATCAAACCTCAATGTTTACATATCTTTGTGTCATGATCAATCAAAATGTGTGCCATGAAAGTGCTTTCAAAGGGGAAGGACCTCTCCCAGTCTGTGAGGTTACAGCTCCAGTGACACAAACTGTTTGAAATAAAACTTTTAGTATTGACATGTTTAATTGCATACTGTTAAACTGCATATGAGACCTGCATCATGTTTGACCAAGACTTCTGGTTTAGTCACATCATAGGGTGTAACTGAGCACTTCACAGTTTTCACTTTGAGCGCAGTCACAAGATGCATATCTCTGATGGCTAAAAGCCCACACCAGCACGCAAACAGAATTTTTTGGCACCTCTTAATCATGGTCACACAGGCCCCTCGAGTCCTGGGCCTATGTGTGGAGGTGTCAGTGTTCTCATCACTGCTTTTACATTCGTATTTTAAGATATTATTTGTATTCTAAAGAACACTTTTTTGGTTATCAAATACTGGCAGTGTTACACTTTTCCTAAAACTAAAAACACTATAATTACATAATAATGTCTCTCAGAACAAATTTTAAGGCTGGTTTCAGACAAAAGTCATTTCTCTACAGACATTGATTTTTACATTTATGGTGCTGTCATTTACTTGATGACAGTTAGTGTTTGTCTCAGACACAAAAGTCTCCCTCGACTCAGACTAAGAATAATTACAGCACAGGGTCACAAGATTGTACCCACTCTGCTTTGCAGAGGGGAATGACACGCATGACCACTGACTGTGGAAAACAGGATACAGGCTACGTCGCAACAGGAAGTGTTGCACTCCTCCTCTGCTGAACATCAGTTTGGCCAGAATGACTGAAGGTTTATGTCCACACTCTAACTCCTGTGGCAGTCTTCAAATTTCGCAATTGTCTTCGCTCACCATTTCTTCTGAGCCAGTTGAGTAATTCAGTTTTTTTTTTCAAAGAAAAGGAAAAAAAAGTTTAACATAAAAAATAGTGGGGAGGGAGAGAGACAAGAAGAGGAGTGTACTATTCCTTATAGCAGATAAAAGGAAAGATTTGCTTTGGTTAGGTTTAACCTGTTTATAAAAACAAATGAAAATTGGTATGAGTTGCACATTTATTTACAATTTTCTGTAAAAGTCAACCCAAAATGATATTTCAAGTCCATAGATTTACTTTTAAACTGTTAAAAAAAAGAAAAATTAAAGATACAAAAATTCAATTAAATTCTGAAGAAATTTCAAACACAACCCTTTTTATTATTAACAACGCTAAAAGTGAACCCTGCAGGTTAACTGAATAAATACTGTTTCAGCTCATTAATTCAAAATGTATATCTACAAAACACAAAGTCTCATCAAAGCAGCATCTAATGTTAGCACGCTTGTATCAGGAAAGTCTGGAAACGCCCAGTCTCACTCAAGGAACTAATCTGCTTGTTTCTTACCGTTTCCCTCTGTGCAGCATCCAGCACTGATCTGTAAAGGTGTCTACAAGGGAGTTGTTGAACGACTGGAAGCAAGTTGCCAAAGGTGGTTGAAAAATGCAGGCTTTCTATATAACTCCGAATTAGCAGGGGAACTAAAAACTTCCTTAATTCTACCAATTTAGGTTGGTACCATCAGGCTTCTTCTTCTTCTTCTTCTTCTTCTTCTTCTTCTTCTTCTTGTTCCTTATTAAAACAAGAAGGTGACAAACTATTCCTATGAAACCATTCTTTAGGACTGCAAATCTTGTCCGAACTTCTAATGAGTATTCGTTTGCTTACATAAAGAATGTGACATTACTATTAACTTTGGATCAAGGAAAAGGGCCTTTTGATTGTGCATTTTTGGTTGTATTTCTTAATGATTCATCAAAATGTTTTTAGGTGCGTGGTCTCCTGTATGATCATTTAAAATATATTGCCAGCTCAAACTGATTGTGCTGGCTGTTATTATTATTATTAATATTATTATTATTATTATTATTATTATTATTTTTATCATTGGAAATCTTTACATAAGTTTTTACAGTGATTTGAAATAATTGTCAACTGGCACATCTTTATGAGCTGAATAGAATTTCCCCTTTATCACTCAATAGAATTATATAGAAAGCAAAAGAGAATGGCAAATTGATACGGAGCATATAATTACAGAAGTCATTTTTCAAATGAGGCACATTTGTGTGCAGCCTGTGGTGTTTGGTCATTTTAGGGGCAGCAGCGGGAATAACAACATGGATAAGTATCATTCGTATAATCTTTTTTATTGTCATTTCTCACTGAATGATTTCGAGAAGCTCATTTTAAGAAGCGCGTTGACTCTCTGTGTTTAGAAAGGGAACTGTGTGCGGGCCACTTGAAAAGTAATCTAACCTAAAAACAGAAAGGAAAAAAAACAGTGCAGAGTTGCAGTGAGTCAACATGATGAAGAAATATCTTGCCACATTATGGATGTTTATAACATGCAAGGTAAATCGTCTCAATAACTGCTTCTCTTTATTGCTTTGAAATAACATGACAGCTTCTACTGAACGTGCACATAAACTCTAGGTGACTAACAGATGACAGCAAAGCAAACCGCTGCAAAACTCAATGCACGTTTTGTTGCGTTTGAAAGAATTCAAACATTTATTGTGGTAATGATCATGCAGAGGGAAGTATGTATTATACACCCAAATTTACTGGTTGAAGACATTAGCGCTTTCACATGCATTACAATTTAGATCATGCATGATTTGGGCCTTCTGCAAAACTCATAGATATGAAATCAGAATTCACAGTTTTATAGATTTTCTTTTCAAACTAATTCTGAAAGAAAAACAAAAACAACAAGTAATATTTCAGTTCTGTGGGTGGACGGTCCACAGTAAGGCCCACGTTTCCTGACTGACAGCCCCCAGAGGTTTCAGTGGCCATCATGTGTTTCACAATGACATGGAACGGTCGCTTGACATGCATGCAAGGGGACATCCAGCCCTCTCACTTCTTATTCCTGATTCCTCATTTTCTCCGGACTCCACAGGCTTTCAACTACCAGACTGGGCTGCAGGTATTATTAGACAAGGGTGAATCACAAGGCACATGGACATTTGTGCCCATAAACGCACAAAATCATTCACAATGGAAAAAAAACTATGTTTCCATGTGACAAAACAGAGGACGCGTTTGCAGTGGTCATTTTAATTTGCTATCTCAGTCTCTTCGAGTGTGAGTCTTTTTTTATGCTTTCCATTCTAAAGCTACGCACACAGATATGCTTTTGACCATTTAGGCCTCTTTCCCACCAAACAACTGAGTTCCTCTTTCTTTCTTTATGTATTGCTCAAGTCAGACTAAGATGACTCAATGCGGATATTAATCATGTTTTTTCTCTTATCTCCGCATCTTGCTCTGCTGAAGTACGCCTGTCAGTTACTCTATTTTTAAAAATCAGGGAACTTGAACACATGGTTAGACTGTAAATGTTAAACAGTGACCATCAAGAACATGTCTCTATGTTCTTCATGTAAACCATATGGCGTGACATGCTGTGATATGATGTGACTGGGTTGAAGACAGTTCATCACATTTTTGTGCAACTTCTTCATGCTGTTGATTATGGAGGCCCAAAATATTCAAAATTGAATAAATATAAATAAGACTTTGAAATAAATACCATTTTGATAAATAAAAGGCAAATATATATTATGGCATTTAATAGTAAAATAAGGGAGTG